>JAQIXS010005641.1:0-12205 GCA_034700785.1 Rossiulus vilnensis
GGACAACGCGGGTCCCGAAGCGCCGGCCAAACACCAAGAAATTTGCGAGAAATACCAAGGTGCCGTCATTACGTGGGCCACGGTCGGAAATTCGAGCCAGTATCACTGACCTAACGCATCTCCATTTCTTTTGCGGCTTGTTTCCAGCTGGAGGAACCGGAATCCATCGTGCGATCAAAAAAGCCAAGACAAAGGGCAAACCTCGGGAGCAAGCTTACGGCGGCGATTACAAGGCGAAGGTGCGGCCCGTCGGGCCATTCTTTGAATGCTTAAGTGTTCCGTCTTGAACTTCTGCGTCACTCAAAACGGTCTCCCAATTTGTAGAATGCCGGGGGCGATATGAAGAGACGGGGCAAACCCGACCCGTACGCCTACGTTCCTCTCAACATGCAGACGCTGAACAAGAGGTAGGTTGAGCTTTCTGTCCGGCGAGACAATTGCCGATGAAACTTCCCAAAAATATTCCGTTTTTCAAATCATTGTAAATGCGGTCCGTAAATGACTTTCGAATGAGCATGTGCATGAACGTTTGGAGGGAAAGGGCTGCGAGGAACTGTAAGAATATTCTTTTCTCACAGGAAAAAAGCCAAATTTGCTGGACAGTTCAAGGGGATGGTGAGAGGGGCACAGAAAGGAGCCAGGAAAGGACAGGCGCTGAGAAACAAGAGAGGTAAACTGAAGTAGTTTGCGATCACGAGGCATTCGGAGTGTTTATTTAATAGCCGTCTGATGGACCTAGAGTGAATAAATTATTGCCGTTAAATCGCTGAATCCGGCTGGATTGCTTTTGAGTCTCATCTATTGAAGGGTTGCCTTGGCCTGGAAAGTCAGGGAATTTCTTGTACTGGTCATGGCATTTTCTTTGAATCTAACATCTCGGAGGCTTACAGCGCTTTATTAATCGATATATCTCAGTACTTTTCTTTCGCGAACGATAAGCAAAATCTACAATTTATGATTTTTGAGAATTTTCGTTTACGGCGTTGCTTTAATTAACGGACATTTCTAAGTAAGGTTTTGTACAGAAATGTAGGTCAAAATCAATGATTTGATATAGCAATTAAACGTTCTTTTTTTTGGTCGTGGTAGAAGTTAAAAGGGGCATAGAGAAACCTGGAAAGTCAGGGAATTTCATTTTTGAAACGTTATGGAAATATTTTCAACTTGAATGTTAGTCGCATTTTTAAGCAAACTTCAGGCACGAAATTCTCCAATCGTCGCCTAGCTGAAAATGTGGAAAAATCGCGTTATTCCTCAATGTTTTTTTAAAAAACAAATACTTGCAGTATTTTCCTGCATAAAATAATTACATAAAAAACTTGCAGGATTTTTCTCACTGGTCGTGCCATAAAAGTAGGACAATTGTGCCGTACTTTTAAAATTACCGTTATTGGCAAATTGCACAGTTACTGCAGGTTTTTATGCAATATTTGTTACTGTTTTATGACAAAAATTGCATTCCCCAGATGCTAAAGCCTATTAAAAATAACCAAAAATATAATTTCATGCAGAATTTGAATTTAGACTTTTCAAGGAAAATTGCTTGTGCGAGTTTGTGTGTCGCCTTTTATTAAGGGAAAAGGGGACACTTGATGTCTTTCGGCGAGTGTCGCTTTTTGTTACCAAATAATTGGACACTGCGTCGTCAAGTGAGTGTCGCCGTCTGCCACCAGAAAATTGGACACTTCATCAGCCATTCCAATGCGGCTTTAGAGCGCTTTCCGCCGGAACGCCACCGTGCTTCCGGTTCTAATTTCCAAGTTTCGAAGGTGGTAAATTGAAGTCACTCGTTTGAATTCAGCGAAGCAGCATGTTTTTGGAAAGGTAAGTTCTTATATATTTACTTAAACCCAATAAGATCGATCTCAAGATTGTGTGATGATCCCATGTTTGACATTGTTGACAACTATTGTGTCATGTTGTTATTGAATTATGTGAAGGCCGTCTGGAAGACCTGGAAATGTCATGGAAATACATGCTGTGTCTGGAAACCAACTGTCAAACCGAAAAAGTCATTATGTAGTACTAGACAAGTTTCCAAGGCTGGGACATGTACATTCTCGACACTAAACATGTCCAAACTGCCATTTTACTTATGTGTTGTCCTGTGATGTGATAATGTCCCATGTATAGATAACTGCAAAATTCCAAAACAGTTCGTGCTGCATATGGAATCACTAAAATCGAGGTTAAAATAACCTTGCATGGTCTGGGAATTTATAATAAACTGTCTGTTTTCCTGCTTCATTGACTTCACTCAAGATTTCAGTGACTTAGTGGGATTTCGGTAACTTAAATGGGAGTTCAGTGACTTCAGTAGGGCTTCACTAACTTCAATAGGACTTCACTGGGTTCAATGGGACTTCACTGAACGCAAAAATTACCCACGACCCCGGGTTTGGAATCCCCCGACTTCAATGACTTTAGTGGGATTTCGTTAATTTTAATGGTAGTTCAATGACTTCAATACACTTCACTGCCTATAATTGGACTTCATTGAGTACAGCCGTTATCCACGACACCTGGTGTGGTATCCCCCTGACTTCAATGACTTCACGCGAGATTTTAGTGACTTTAGTGGGATTTCAATGACTTCAATGGAACTTCACTGAGTTTAAATAGCTTCGCTGACTTCAATGGAACTTCACTGAATGCAGCCGTTATCTGCGACCGTATTAAAGAGCAGTGATAATTAAAGCCTGATAATTCCAATTTCCTGTTACCTGCTATCCGTGGATTAATTTCTAGTCTGGGAACTCTGTTCTGTGGCAGTCTTCACGTCCAAACTTGATGTTGATGGAGCTTTTGATCTACAGGTGTCACGGGGCAGGATCACAGTAAGAGTAGGACCTCTGGCGTTGGGCAGCCATGTCATTTTGGCTAATTAAGTTTTGGAGCTGTGGCCTGTGTGACATTGTGTATGGGGTATCGTGCCGCTTAGGAACGTTAGCTGCTGACTGTCTGATTCATGATGCTAGTAGGCAGTCTTTTGAATTAGGAAAGCTGCAATGGTCAGGCAGATTTTTTTTAGTTTTTACACCAAGCAGGAGTATACTAATCGTGTGATTTTCATGTTTGGTTGAATCGTTCTTGACGTAGTCATATTTTGGCAATTGAAAGATGGGATCAGGTCAGTGATAGGAGCTTATTAATGGTGCAATATTTTTCTTATGTCCGCGTGCAGGAAACACGTATTTTCTGAGCACTGACATTTCTCCCCAATTTTCCCATGCCGACACAAGTAAATTTTTTTCTCTCAAAATTTCCTTGTGTTGGTATGGGAAAACCACGAATTTCAAACAAACTAGGGTATATTTCAAAAAGCATTTGTGATTATTGTTTGAATTTCTTGAATAAAGAAAGACCTTATTGGTCAAGATTAAATGAAACTCCACGGAATACGGAAGAATAGAGTAATCAAGTATTTTTCTTTATTACATGGATTTTAAACAATATTGATGCATCATTGCATGAGACCTGGCAAGTTAAACAACGAATAAACAAAAAATTGCTCAAGAACATGGGACATAGCTTGAGGAATCACTGGGGCAATGTCCAGAAGAACTGGATCAAATCAGAGGGTCCACCTTCTTGGTGAAGGTGAAGTAGAGGTCGTGCAATCGGGTAGGAACGTAAGGCAGAAACACGCTGACGATGGTGTAATGCCACCAGGATCCGGTATAGCCCACATCAACGGTCACGAACGGCAGGTTCTCGATGGAGTCCAGAATCAGGTGCACTTGGTTGACAAAGTGGTCATTCCAGTACGACACTCGAATCTGCAGTCCTACAGCGCCACCTTTGAAGTCCACACCGTAGAAGCCAAAGACATCTACCTATTGGATGTTTCCAACGAAACCCAGCGATCCATTGTCATAGGGAAGTGCTCCAGAGAAGAAGTCGGCATTCTTGGCTTCCATCCGCCTGAAGGCAATGCGGTTCTTGCACTGGCATATCGGATCTTTATCCTCGGACAATTCTACAGCAGCTTGCGCTGAAAGCATCATCACCATGGCTCAAATGTTGGTTTTATTTCTACTAATTGTAATGATAGCTTTTATTTCTGAAAGTTTTCGTTTTATTTCTGAACGTTTCTTGAAGGCTTTTTTTGCTGAAGGTTTTTGTGCGTTTTTACTTCTTTGTTAGCATAGCAATAGCCGCGAGGTTATTTGAGGATAAAATACGCATAGTCAGGGGTGAGTAGACTTTAGATTAATATCAAGAAGTCCAAAGTGTTATCTGAGCAAAATTAGAATTAATTGCTGGTGAACGTTACTCTAATTAATCGTACAAGGAATCATGGCGAGAAGTGAATTAAAGGATTTTCATTGGCGAATGCCATGAGGTCGCTTAATTTAAAGATCTCAATTACTTGGTCTATGAATATTGCACCGTATTCTGGCAATCATAACCACATTTTTATCAACAAGTTTTCATTGGTGATTGCCATGGAGTCGCTAAAGGTCGTGTTTGCTTTCATCTTAGCTACATGTATAAGAACACTGTTCTTTGCCTCAAGATTCAGAATATAAGAGACTAAGGATTGCAAAAATGAAGCCCATGTCCAGTCTTCAAGCCTTGCTCATCACGCTGATGGTGCTGTCAGCTCATGCTGATGTTCTTATTGCACCAGTTGATCTTGGGTTGTCGCAACAGGACGTTGAAATGAAATGCCAATGCAAGAATAACAGTGCCTTCAACAGGATGGAAGCTGAGAATGCGGACTATTTCTCTGGAGCAGCTCCTGGGCACAGAGGATCTCTTGGTTTCGTTGGCAACATACAACAGGGAGATGTCTTTGCCTTCCATAGCGTGGACTTCAAGGATGGCGCTATCGGACTGCAGATAAGAGTGTCGCACGATGATGACCACTTCGTCAACCAAGTGCACCTGCATCTGGACTCCATCGAGAACCAGCCGTTCGTGACCGTTGATGTGGGCTACACCGGATCCTGGTGGCATTACACCACCGTTAGCGTGTTTCTGCCCTTCGTTCCCAACAGAGTGCACGACCTCTACTTCACTTTCACCAAGAAGGTAAACCCTCTGAATTCTGGAGCATGTAACATCGACTGGATCCAGTTCTTCAAGACGTTGCCCCAGTGATTCCTCAATCTGTGTCCCAAGTACTTGTGCAATTTTGTTTATTCGTTGTTTAACATGCCAGGTCTCATGTAATGATGCGTCAATATTGTTTAAAATCCATAAAATAAAGAAAAACACTTGATTACTCTATTCTTCCGTTTTCCGTGGAGTTTCATTAAATCTTGACCAATAAGGTCTTTCTTTATTCAAGAAATTCAAACAATGTTCGTAAATGTTTTTGACAATTAGTGCAAACCCATTATTTTTCGACAAACGACATCACGTATATTTTTGAGTTTGTCACAAAATATTTTAAATGGTTTATTTGCTGTACAATCTAAATACAATCTATTATGTATGTTTTTTCTCTATTCAACTATCCATGAGTAAGTTGAATTAAATTATTCAACTAAATCGTCTAACCATCATAAATTATTGGTACATGAGGGCATCAACAAGCTGGAAATTCAAGCAGACATTATAATATACATTATAAATACAGCAAAAACCATTTGGCATATTTTTTGCATATATTTTTAAAAATTACAAAAAAGATGAAGTTGAATTTGAAAAAAAGTCTAGAAAGTCCTACATTGCAGATCTTGAAAATTATTGCCACCCTGATGGTACGTTGGGACCCCCAAATGATAAATGATCAACGTATAGAAGATTCAATTTAAGTCGTAATGTGACGTAAGTTAGTATGGAAAAGGTGTATGTATCCTTCACTAATTTAAAATTTCCCAGCATAGATAGATAGTAAGGAAAGTCAGAGGATTTTCTTATAATTGTTGAACAGGTCAAGAGATTTGATGATTTGGAAACATTTACGTTTTATTGCATTTAAATTCAACTCGAATGAACTTTTCTTTTAATGTGCTGATTTTCAACAGTTAGCAAATTACCAAATCTGCCTACGTTGATGCCATGGACCGGCATGGAAACGTTATGGAAAATCGTGAAATGATAGTACCACATCCACATCGTTAGTGCTATGGAAATAAGAAATTGTCCATTCTGAAATCATAAAGCATTCCTTGCATTTGCGCAGATCATATGTTTGCTTTTTCAATTGTCAAGGAAATGTGTTGAAAAAGCTGGCGAACGCATGTAATAGTCGGGGAAGTTGAAAACAAATTTCTGGGGGAACCCCGTAACAAACTGCAATCAGCTGAGTTGCACACAGCCGGCCTGTCAAGGGCCTCATCAGCAAACTAATCGGCCATTCAAAATGCACATTTTTCACCATGACATGAATATTGCGAGAGCAAACAATAATCCGTTGGTTCTGCGAGGTATAAAAGGCTTGAAAGAAGTTATCCTCCTGTGCGCCTTTGTTCACCAGTTGCACGGATGCCTTCAACAGAATCATACAATGCCATTGCGAATACCAACTTGTAGAAGTATGTGTACCCAACAAAATAGTTTAAAAGAAAAGAGAAAGGCCCTGCACATGTAAAAACTGTATTTCAAAATGTTCAAACCGTCAGGTGGCCCTATGCCCCATACGAAATAATTCGTTCACCCCTAGGCCGTGGCCATTCGTTTGTATAAAAACATGTGCAATACAAATAGTGATGGCAATATTCTAGAGTACGAAAACAATTACCCTTTTCCACATGATTACTTATTGCATGGCTTATTTACAAGAATAAATATTAATATTATGGATTAATGACCATGGATAGAGGTCGCATGTACTGTTCAGTACTGCAAATGTTTAATCTTATTCATGGATGGATGCTTTGCCATTATTATCTAGAATCGTAGTGCAATCGCTTTAATCTGGCGAATCCCATATACGATTCTCGATACTAAAATGATGAATTAAACTTTAATATCTAGTCAATTAATCATCAGAATTTGTTGAGACACATGGGAAATGGCTCTTTTGAAAGAATAACATGTATGGGGTGTTGATGAGTATCCGGTCTATTTTCCAATATGTTTTTTCCCCTTTGGCGAAAAACATTCCATATATTTTCTGAGATAAACACAATAATTGTTTTGTTGTTGATTTTGCCTTGTCGGAAGAAACTTATTTATATTAGTAAAAGTTCCATTATTCTGGCAGCATTTTATTGGGCTTAGTAAATGCGCTTAGACTATTACACAAATGTGGAAACCATTCAGAACGTTACATTGGCAATGAGGTATAGATTTCTGTTGTAATGATGAAGTAGGGTTTGACAAAACTGCTAAACAAAAGCACGCTGTAGAATTCTGAGGACGAATCTTCATAAGCAGTTGCAAGAAGTGTGCTTATCACGTCAGATATTGGTAAAGGTTGTCTTGGAGGATCGGTCATTGAGGCGTTTCATTGTCTTCTTGTTCCTCTGTCCTTGACTGCACAACAACAAAACTTCCTGTTCTGGAAATAAAGAACAACTGGTTTTATTTGTAAAATTCTTTTGTGCATATTTTAAGTGATCAGTTTTCAATAAATCAACGTTTTGATGACCAAAACGTCCGGGAACCCTAAGTACATGTAGTGATTTTGACATTTATATCTGCTACCAAAAATCTCAACATATTTGATCTTCTGTAACTCTTGACCAACCTCTGTGAACCATCTGTTGGCTCCAAGTACTTCATCTCCACCACAGTGCGCTTCACCAGCCAGTCGGTGTTCAGAAAGATGTACTCACAAATCAAGGTTCCCTGCAGAAGAGATGGTACGTGTTACGAGGCCCTCAGACTGTCACCCAACAGGGCATTCTAATGAGCATGCTCACAATCGAGAAGATCCCAAATGCAGCTCCCAGTTTGAATAGGAGTTGAATGGCGTTGAACTTCCCAGCACTTGCTTCAATGTTGAAGATGAAACGAATGAAGGACAGTCGAACTGCCAGTCGCTTGGTGTGGTCACCACTCTCGTGGTCGCTAATGAAAACATGGCTTTTTGGCATTTGGCATATGCTAATGCATTGCTGGGTGCAGATACGGTACCTCAAGAACAGTGTCCGCTGGCCCACGCCCGATCGCGGCTGGTCCACTCTTGTGAAGATGTACCCAATGTCACAACTTTGGCTTTCGTCGAAGCTGTCGAAGTTACATTCCCAGGTGATGATGCAGGACACTATGCCCCCCTGAAATCAGTCATGACCGGTGAGGAGTGGATTTCATAAAATGACTACATATATTGTGTGAAGACTAGCATTCACGTGTCGAGTAAGCCGAAGTTATGTTTCATTGAAATATCAGTACAAGTCCTGGACCCATTAAAAGTTTTAAAATGAAATCAACTGCTGTGAATGGGATGACTTGTCCACCGAATCTTTACCGTCTGCATGAGGTCTTTCGCGGAAACGTTATCGATTTTACTGGCGACCTCCTCAAGAATGTCCTCGACGCTGAAGATTGGGCAGCTGTCGGCGTCCTTGTCGTAGTTGGGGTTCCTCCAGCAGGGGATTCCCGTTGTGTTGTAATTTGACCTGGAATTAAAATGGCTGCTGATTGCAGGTCGAGAACTACTAACCGGGCACTGGGTTACCTCGATTCTTCGAACACTAGGAACTCTACAGGGTTTTTGATCACAATGGTCACATCCCTTATGGAAGTCCACAGTTTCATTCTGCAATTAGGAATTACTTGGACGCGTTGCGGATTTGAGTATTTTGGCAATTCTGTCAGGGTTTCGGCTCCCAGTCAAACCTTATAAATTGATGCCTTGGGCCGGCCCCCGTTCCGTTCCCCGCCTGCACGCTTCTATTGGATTCATAGTAGTCGCTCTCTGCTTCTTTGGCTATGTCCAGGATGGCGTCCACCCCTTCTGCATGTTCCCTGAAAGTGTTCCAAGTTTTTCCTCGGTTGGTTCTCAGTTCCTCGTTGGCAACTGCATATCCTTCAAAGACTTACTCTGCAAGGGGCTCGAGGTCCAGTGGTGTATCAGGAGTGCTTTCTTCCCTACCTCCAGAACCTGTTGAATTTTGGCCTTTGTTTTTGGTATTTGGGGGCGAGTGTTTCTCATGGTGGTCTCCAGAATCATTCTGTGGCATGTCCACGGTCGGCGTCAGACTGCTAATCACTGGACACCAGGCATGCACCTCGCAGACGGTGTCGTTGGTGATTATTGCCGGTACGCACTTTCCAGTCATCTTACCTGGTTGCAAGAGAGGCATTCACTGGCCATGGTTAATTTTACCTTTTTGATTGAATCATCGATGAATTAAATCTGAAAAAACCGCTACGGGACCCCTGAAACGGGGCTTCCCTGCATGGCTACTTCCTAATGTTTCAATGGTTTTTTTCCAACTTCTTCAGGGTTTTTTTAATAAATGAACTTGGCATTTTGAAATAATAAACCAAGGCTTGCACCCTAGTGGACGACTAATTCGACGTCATGGAAAATAAATGTAACAATTATAAAAAGTATTTGAAGCAAAAATGTTCTGCATGCCATTTGGTGGAGGAGTGGAAGTCAGTAGTTAATTAAACCCCAAATTATACACAACTGAAATTAAATTGCAAATTTGTGAACAGTTAATAATAACCGAAGGGCGAATGGGATGGAATAAGGATTATGATGGGGGTTGGAGGGGGAGGGGGTCACCGTAGGATCGTTGAGGATATTAACTTTTGAGCAAGTCAATCTTTTCCAATTGATTATTTGTCTGTTTTGAATTTGTTGCCATTCATGGGATTATTTTTTTCAAGAAAACTGCACTGGGACATTAAATTTTTATGGTGGTAAATCCCCTTAAGAATTACTTGAGGGGATGCAACTTTATGCGATGTAATGCTTAGTGTTGTTACCCCAAAAGAGTAAGTGCACATCCCCTTACCATTGCCCATTGGTAGCGCCTTGTTTCTGGCACACCTGTTGTTCTTGGGATCACATTTGGCACCGGGAACCAAGGGGTCCTGCAGCGTGAAAAGCCGACGTCATGACGGGCATTTAGGAACACGAAAATGGCAATGATGCTGTAAGTTTGATCACCTCGGGGCAGTTGGTCTGCTTCTGGGACATCCAGGCAAAGTCGAAGGGAATGGAAATGTCTGAACCACCCTGAAACAAGTAACATGTCGGGCATGGCTAAAGTTCCGGGGTCTTCTGCAGTAAGCCGATGTAACTTACGTGGAAATAGGCCATGGGGTCTTCAGGGTTGTTGGATTCAATCTCCAAGTTGCAGTAGTGCAAGAACTTTTCATCGTAAACAAGATGGGCAAATGTATCGAGGGGCGCAGCCTTTATCCTGGTTAGGATGACGCTGGCTGCGGAATTACTTAGTAACTGGTAACCCTTTAGGTACACGATAGAATACCTTGGATTTGCAGTGTTTTAGGAGAGAAAAAAAGAATGTTTTCGTAAATATTTTGAAGAGGATTTAAAAAAGAATATTTTCTTGAAAAATTGGGAGAATTTTGAAAAAAAAATGTTAAGGGTATTCTGGATAAACATGTGAAATAAGTATTGATATCACTGAGGGTAGATACTGTATTAGTTAGATTTCAGGTAATTAGTAGTGGAATTCTTGACAAATATAGCGGTAGCTGTAGAAGCTGAATACTTTTGTGAGTTGTAAAGTAAAGTGAAAATGACTGGAAATATTAGCAACTTAGGAAAAATAGGCTGCTTGCAGTCCGTTAAAAATCTTATTGTATGCAAAATAAAAATGATTGTAATACCCGTATTTAGAAAACGCATGGCTGATATTTTCAGATCATTAATAATAAATGTGCTTCAGTAAAAATATTGGCCCAAATTTGTTTCCGAAAACTTAATATAGATTTTGTAGATATTTGGAGTAATTTAAATTGTAGGCAGCCTGCATTTTGATAAAACAATTATTTAAATCACTGTTATTTTTGAATAATACTAATTAATAATATAAACTTGAAAGAGAAATATAAATGTTTTGAGCAATACCAAGTTAAAGAGGTATCCTAAAAATAATTTTACGTTTCAGATAAAAAAGGGATAATTAAAAAGGAAAGCAGGGAATTATCGTTTTTTAGTGAAAACATGTTTCTTTCTCCCTTTTTAGTTTTCATTATTATTGTTTTGTCAACAACGCCGTTTTCTCAGAATTATGCTATAATAACTAATTAATTTGGTTTTATTCAGAAAATGTTCTTTAATTTTTAATAGGTTTTTTCTTAGTACTATGTGAAGAATTGTTCGCATAAAAATCGAGAAATGCTTATTCTTGACCAAAAAGTATGAAATTAGCTTTTCTAAAAATAATTTCGTCAAAATATAGGCACGGATTTGTGCGAGTGTAATTTTTTTTTCTCCATTTTCTGAAAACGTTGGAGTAATTTACCAAATTGACTGCCTGCATTTCGGTGATACGTGAACAGTAACAGTTATTTACATTTAAAAAAGCATCATCCTACAAAAAGACATTTACCAACTATGAAATTCTACCACATTTTCCAAAACAAGACAACTGCTTCAGTAATTATTACTTCAGTAGGTATTTAATATCAAGAAGCTCGAAGGCATAAGGCCTCAAAGAGCACCGTTTCCCGTTCCCTACTCTAGCAATTCTTCTGGGTTAGTGTGGACAAATTGGTTCTGGCAAATTATTCTGGAAAGAAATGCCTGCTTGGAGAAAGCCATGCAAGTACTGGAGCAAATACTGACAGAAAGAAGAAGACCAGGGTGGCTGTCTGTATGATCCTGTAGATGACCCCAACACGCTTTGCCTTGGTCCTGAGGATCACAGGAGTCTCATAGTCGAAGAAGTCGGACACCAAGTTCCTCAGACAGGCCGCGACTCCCTTCCGGGGGGATTCCATGTCTCTGTGAGCTCTTGCTTGTCGTCTAATTGAAGCGACAACTGGATCACCCGCAATTAACGTATCAGCTTAATTAATAAACAGCAGCATGGTCATTAATGTTAACCTTGCCAGAAATTAATTTCGATTATGCATTGTGCTTCTCTTATATAGGGCTATGTCCTTCCCATTCTGCAGGTGCCCGTCCCTTGGGCCGCCCCAATAATGGATTGCAGTTGGAAGTACATGCCTTACATGGGCGTTGAAACAAAATGGCCGCCTGTCCCAAACCAGCAGCGCCACCTATGTTGCATCTCTTGCAGCAGAAGGTACATAGGCTGCGGTGAAGGCATCATGGATGACACTGGTGTTCTACCAGTTTTCTGGATATGATCTT
>JAQIXS010005642.1:0-12204 GCA_034700785.1 Rossiulus vilnensis
GAGCTCAGTCAGGGGTTTTAGAATGATTATGCCTACTTCTAACAGTGTTTGTTAGGCTCGAAGATATGAGACGCAAGATGCGGGATCAAAATAATGTTGAAATCGATTTTGAAAGAGAATCGCAATCGTGATTTCTTTAATTGTTTCTAATAGATAGATAGAAAAAGGTGGGTTTCCAATACGTCTCAAAAGAGTTTACCGCAAAATAAAAAAAATTAAGATGGAGCTTGCCGAGCAAATCTAAAACGACAACAACAACAACAGCAACAAGCAAGCACCCTCGGCTACCTTTGCTCTTGCTGCGTCCGAGTCCTCCGTTGTCGTCGACCGCCGGCGCCAGCGTTCCTTCCGTCTTGCCGCGCCCGTGCGCCGCGGACTGCCGCGACCGCATCCCCCGGCCGCGCTTGTCCTGGATGAGTTTGTCGGCGCGCACGAAGATGCCGTGCCTGGGCCGGCAGGTGAAATACTGCACTCCGCTCACGGAGCCGTCGTTCTTGCCTGCGAGAAGAAAATTAAAAAGGGATGGCGGTCATCGTAACGGAACCGGAACGGCATCGAAGCCGTCGCCGGCAAGACAGAAAAACCACCGCGTTCGATCAATCCTCGATAATTTTCAAACTGATCCTTCCTCCACTTTCGGAGCTGGAGAAATCGCATGGGGTACGTGCCGAGATTTTTCAAAATTCAATTTTTTTTCCCTGACTTTCCCTGACCAGCCGAGTGAATTTCCCTGACTTTTTTTGGGGGGGGGGGGGACCATACGCACCGGTCGGAGCGTCCAACTCGACTCCGATCCACACTCCCTTGGCGAATTCGGTGGATCCGACGAAGGCGATGGCGCCCGAGGAATTGTACGGTCGGATGAGGACGCTCTCTCCCTTGACCACCCACTCCGGCAGGGCGCTTTCCGTCCAGCGGTTGAGATCCGCGCGGCTTCCGAACGAGCTCACGCTGCCGCTGTCGTCGCCATCTGAACAAAGGTAAGCGGCGTGAACATCAGTTGCGGAAAAACTTGCATCCGTAAAATCACTTCTTACGGGGTTTCCCTCCCTCCCCCACGGGAAATGAAATTTTCGACTTTCTCCGACTTTTTTGGACGAATTTCCATAATTTCTACAGTTTCTTGGACGAATTTCTAGGACTTCTACAGTTTTTTTACTTCTCTAGCGTTTTGGACAAATTTCTACGACTTCTACGGGTTTTTTTTAGACAAATTTCTATAATTTCTAGTTTTTTTAAATATTTCTAGGACTCCTCCAGTTGTTTGGACAGACAAATTTCTGTCTTTCAGTGTTTTGGCCAAATTTCTACACTTCTACAATTATTTGGACAAATTTCTACAATTTCTCCAGTTCTTTGAACAAATTTCCACTACTTCTACAGTTTTTTGGCCAAATTTCTATAATTTCTACAGTTTTTTGACCAACTTAAATACGACTTCTCTAGTTTTCTGGACAAATTTCTTCGACTTCTACAGTTCTTTTTAAACTTATCTAGTGTTTTGGACAGATTTCTACAATTTCTCCGGTTCTTTGGCCAAATTCCCACTACTTCTCCACTTTTTTTTTGGACAAACCCCGATCTTTAACCGACCAGTTCGTGGTGGAGAGAGCAAAGCACTCACTGAAGGAGGTCGAAAGATTCCCCTCCGAGTTGTTGAGCAGCGAGTCGATTCCCTCGGCGCTGGCCACGGACAGTCGTTCCGCGGAGCTGCCGCACTTGGAATGGCCGAGCTGCTCGCCCAGCAGCTGGATTTCGGGAACGGAAGAAGCGTGTTCCGCGAAGGGGTACGACGCCCTGTGCGCGGCGTTCTTCCTGATGGCGGCGGACTTCGGCCGCAGCGTCGCCGCCGCCGCGTCGTCCGACCAAGGAGTCTGGTTGGAAAAGGACGCCGGAGGAGGGATGATGGCCAGTTCCGACCTGTCCGTGGAGGGCCGGCCGAGGTCCTCCTCGCTGATGTGCAGCTGGAGTATCTTGTTGAGGGCGGAGGCCTCGCCGCCCCCTCGCGCTTCCTCCGGGTGCTTCAGCGGCGCGTCTTCCGCCGACGAATCGTCTCGCTTGAGTTCCGCCAGCGGAGAATTGGCTTCGCTTCCGCTCACTTTGGCCTGGAATTAAATCACCGAAAATGGGCCGTTAGCGCAGTCGTCACTCCGGCAGGGTTATCCCAGAAATGAAATTTTCAATTTTCCTGGCATTTCCGGTTTTTTTACATCAGGGTTCGTGCTAGGATCACTGAGCATACTGATATCAGTAGTGCATAAAAACCACTGTAATACTGATGTTAGCGGTCTCAAAGACCACTGGAACCGAATGGTAATGCGTTGGACTTTAGAGTTGCAATTCCGATGAAAGGTGCTCTAACTAATTAAACATAGTGGTCTTTGGGACTACTGATATCAGTATGGTTAGTGATATTAGTATTACAGTGGTTTTTGAGACTACTCCCAAAAACCACTGTAATACTAATGTTAGCTCCCAAAAACCACTGTAATACTAATGTTAGCTCCCAAAAACCACTGTAATACTGATATTAGTGGTCTCAAAAACCACTGTAATACTAATATCACTACGCATACTGATAATAGTAGGCGGAAAAAAACACTATAATACTGATATCAGTAGTCCCAAAGACCACTATGTTTAATTAGTTAGGAATTGCAACTCAAAATCCAACGCGCATTTCCATTTGGATCCTCCCCCACTTATCCCTGATTTTCGAGCACCCCCCAAAAAAAGCCGTGATTTTCCCTGACTTTCCAGGTTCCGCACGAACCCCGCTTCAGACACCCATACGTCACGGCAAACGCCATGACGATTGCAATGAGTCGGAAATTCCCTGACTTTCATCGGCTGACTCAATGCCATACCTCCAGCGTCGACGACGAGGACGAGACCGCGACGGCGGACTTGTCGCCGTTGAGATGGTCCTTGAAGATCTTGGCCTCCGAGTCCGGCGTCTCGTCGACGCTGATGCTGCGGATGCTCATGGAGTCGTCCGAGGAGAGCGTCGTGGAGGACACGGCCTGGGAGCCGTAGCCGCTGGACACCATGCTGGGGGTACCGGCCGCCTTCGCCTGCAGGTCGTTCAGGTTCTCGATGACCCCGTACTGACCCAGCGGCGTGCCCGAAGCGTGGCCGTTGCAGCCGGCCATCGAGGACTTGCTCAGATCTTTGCTTCGCTGCTAAGAAGAGAAGACAAAATTGCGGATAAGGTCAGGGGTTCCCAACGGATTCGGTCGAACGAAAAATTCTCCCCCGACTGATATGGGTTTCGCGCACAGCCGGTCATCCGGGCTCCGTCTTGCGAATTCCCGGACATGATTCGACCAGGCCCGAGCCAAACCTGAACGCCGCATCTTACCGCGTAGGACTCGAACTCGCAAAACTCGTCGTCGTCGACGGAAGCGTCCGCGATGCCGCTGCTCTCGGACGCGCCGCCGCGAACCGCGGAAACCCCGTTCTCCGCTGCTTCGTTCAGCGTGACCTGGGTGTAATATGTGAAAACTAATTAGTAAGGGTCGGCATCGCTTGCAAGTGGAATAAATATTTCATTATTATTACTGTAAAAAAAATGATGGTAAAGAATAGGAAAATATAGGACATTTTGGTTAAAGAATAAGAAAATATAGGACAGAATAAGGAATAGGATATTTTAGGAAAGGAATAGGACGTCTGTAGGACATTTTGGTTATAAAAAATAGGAAAATACAGGACGTTTTGGTAAATAAATAGGAAACATACGACGTTTTGGACAAAGAATAGGATGGCCTGAAGAGGATACCTTTTGGACGACGGCGTCCGTGAGCAAGGGCGTGACCTCCCTGTGGTACTGCTCCTCCAACAGAGTGCGCATCGGCTTTATGAACTTTGTCGGCTGCGGACTTGCTGCTTCAGAAACCAACGAAAACGATTAGATAAAAGCAAGACGAGAGAAATATCAAGAGATTATAATAAAAAACGAACCAATTAAAAAAACTGAAAAAAAACAACAACAACTTAGAAGGCTGTACGAAAACAATCGTGCGAAGACGCACATATACGTGACAACAATAAAAAAAAAGACGAAAAAAGAGTTTGACGCATCCATTCTTCGGGTGTCTACAGGTGACTCGGCATAACAAGTTACATCCAATTTTCAAGAACGAAAATCTTCGTTCAATTTGCGTAAATTGCTTAATTTTCAAGAACGAAAATCTTCGTTCAATTTGCATAAATTGCTTAATTTTTACGAACGAAAATCTTTATTCAATTTGCGTAAATTGCTTAATTTTCAAGAACGAAAATCTTTGTTTAATTTGCGTAAATTGCTTAATTTTCAAGAACGAAAATCTTTGTTCAATTTGCGTAAATTGCTTAATTTTCAAGAACGAAAATCTTTGTTCAATTTGCGTAAATTGCTTAATTTTTAATAACGAAAATATTCGTTCAATTTGCGTAAATTGTTTACTTTTCATCAACGAAAATCTTTGTTCAATTTGCGCAAATTATTTATTTTTCAAGAGCGAAAATATTCGTTCAATTTGCGTAAATTGCTTATTTTTCATGAACGAAAATCTTCGTTCAATTTGCGTAAATTGCTCAATTTTCAAGAACGAAAACGTTTAATTTGTAAAGGCCATAAAATGCATTCTCCATTCAATCAGTTTTTGTAAAAAAACGCTGTATTTTACGTAAATATCCTTTGATCAAACCGAATTCATGAAATAGATGCCCTGTTGACACCCTGCAAAAGTTACGGTTACTCTTGTCTACAAAGTTCACTTAATTTTTTTTTTCGAAGTATTTTTTTAAATAAAAATCGTTTAACTAAAACGTTATTTTTGTCACAAACTGCGAAAACCCCGCTGGGTTCGAACTCAAGAAGTGCAATCTAAACGAATTCGTAAAACACTGAACATGCTGAAGCCAACGCAGTGGACAACTAAACGTATTGTGCAGAAAACCATTTCCATTCCTTAAAAAACAAAAACTTGCCAAAATTAATCACGAGGAATATAAAAAAAAATCTTTAAAATCTCAAAAACGGCTACTGAGCAGGGGCGGACTTGCACAATTTGGGAATTAATTCACACATCCTTGCCATTATTAAAACAAAAAAATACGGGACACTTTGATAAAATACAGGAAAATATAGGATAATTGAACAAAAATATAGGAAATATGTGATATAGGATAATTGAACGAAAAAATAGGAAATACGGGATATCTTGCAAAAATATATGAAAGTACAGGATAATTAAAAAAAAAATATATAAGAAATATGAGATATTTTGATAAAATACAGGAAAATATAGGATAATTAAACAAAAATATAGGAAATATGGAATATTTTGATATAATACAGAAAAACACAGAGACAATTAAACCAAAACATAGGAAATATGTGATAATTTTGCTAAAATATAGGATATTTTTTTAAAAAAAAAGGAAAATATGGGATAATTAAACCAAAAAATAGGAAATATGGAATATTTTGATAAAATATAGGATAAATTAAACAAAAACAAAAAAACAGAAAAAGGAAAATATGAGATACTTTGCTAAAATACAGGAAAATATAGGATAATTAAACCACAAAATAGGAAATATGTGATAATTTTGCTAAAATATAGGATAATTAAACAAAAAAAAAGGAAAATATGGGATAATTAAACAAAAAAATAGGAAATATGGAACATTTTGATATAACACAGAAAACTACAGGATAATTAAACCAAAACAAATAGGAAATATGCGATATCTAGCTAAAATATAGGATAATTAAACAAACAAACAAAAAACAGAAAATATAGGATTTACGGGATACGTCTGGATTACAGGCATTTTTTTCTACAATAATAATAATAATAATAAAAAGTTTCGCAACCGCCCCTGCAGAGCAGCAATCAAACTAGACTAAAATAAAATACAATAAGGAGGGGATGGGGGGGGTAAAACTAAAAAAACCAAAACCAAAACCAGGTTACACCGAGATAGAGATAGATATAGAGAGAGAGAGTGCGGGTGTGTTTAGAAGACGTACGCTTGTTGTTCGCAGCTTGGGTGCGCAGGGCGTTAAGACTAAAGCTGAGATTCAAGAAAGTGGGACGAGCTGAAAGAGACAACGGGCAATAAAAAAGAAAGACAATGGCTCAGAATCCACTCTCCGGCGACATCTCTGGCCTCGGCCATGGGGTGAAACACAGCGGATTGGGGAAAATACGAAACCATCCGTCCCAAACCAACGATCATCCCCGTTCCACACTCCGCACCCCCGAGAGCCACGCTTGCGGAGCTGCCACCATTTCTACGGGGCCCGTGCTAAAACTTACTAAAAGTCCACTTCCCTGCCTATATCCCCCATCCCTGATATCACTAGGCATACTGATATCAGCAGTCCCAAAAACCACTGTAATATTGATATCACTAGGCATACTGATATATCAGCAGTCCCAAAGACCACTGTACTACTGATATCACTGAGCATACTGATATCAATACTGATATCGATATCAACAGTCTCAAAAAACCACTGTAATAATGATATCACTAAGCATACTGACGTCAATGGTCCCAAAGACCACTGTAATATCGATATCAAAAGTCTCAAAAAAACAATGTAATATTGATATCACTAGGCATACTGATATATCAGCAGTCCCAAAAACCACTGTAATACTGATATGACTGAGCATACTGATATCAATGGTCCTAAAGACCAATGTAATATCGATATCAACAGTCTCAAAAAACCACTGTGATAATGATATCACTAAGCATACTGACATTTGTAGTCCCAAAAACAACTGTGATACTGATATCACTAAGCATACTGACATCAGCAGTCTCAAAAACCACTGTAATATCGATATCACTAGGCATACCGACATCAGTAGTCACAAAAACGACCGCAATACCGATTTCACTAGGCATACCGATATCAGTAGAACCAAAAACCACCGCAATACCTATATCACAGAGCATACTGATATCAGTGGGCCCGCGAGAGCCCCGGACGTGGTTCGATCTTCCAGGTGGCAGTTTCGCAAGCACGTCCTCGAGGGCCGCGAAACGAATCGATTTAAAAAAGAGAAAAGACGGCCCCCGACTCACTCAGTCCGAAGGTGCTGGGGCTGGGCCGCGCTTCCTGCGGGCTGCTCTTGCTGGTGGCCAGCGTGCTCGCGCGCCGGAACTTGTCCAGGTCGCAGCTGATGTCCGACAGGCTCTCCGCGTGAAGCTGCTCGTCCAGTTTGGTGGGAGAACAGTCGAACTTCAAGATCTTGTCGAAACGAAACACGAAACAAAAAAACACGTCATGAAATTAGAAAAAAAGATGAAACAAAACGAGCCACGGGAGCCGATCGAAGAAATCGCAAAATAAATATAAAAAAAAGCCCGGATCGATTTTCGGCCATCGTTAAGACTTACGTGGGAAATGTTGGGGACGCTCGCGGTTTTCCGCAGAGGTCTTCCTTGAGCTGCCAGCAGTTCTTTGATCGCCACGTCCTGAAAAAAAACGAAGCGGATGATAATTTCAATTTAATATTGATTTTAAATTTTCAACTCGATTCAATTCAACTCGGTACCCTACTGTCAGAAAAATACAATATGTAGCCACGAGGTGAGGGGTGTGATCCATCAACCCACGTTCTTTTTTTTTAAATATTTAATTTAATCATGTTTTCATGGTCACCGTCATCATATCCAAAATGAATTTGAAATTTTGAGGATTTCAGATCCAGAAGAACTGGAAAGACTTGATCACCGGGTATTCCGCAGGAGAGACTTAATTCAGTTCCTGTTTTCTGGCGTTAAAAACTTTGGTGGGTGAACAGGAAATATTTAACAATTCGTCATTATTGTTATCTTCCTCGTCGAGTGTCGTGTCTTTGACGACCGGCCACCCATTGTTCTTTTTTTTCTTTTTTTAAATCTTTTGACCACCGACACAACAGCGACAAACAACCGATTGTTTTTTAATGGCAGAAAACGAGCCTCAAAAAAAATAATGAAATGAAGAAAAAAAAACTGATCCAGAATGTGTTAAATACACCCACGTGTCTCATGTCGAAAAGGTCGAGCGTGATCGGGAGTGGACAGCGGTCACTTCCCGTGTTGGGAGACGCCAAGGGCATTGGTCAAAAGCATTGACCAGATTTAGAAGACAACGTTTTTAGGGGGTAAAGGTTTTTTTAAGCAAGGACATGGCATGGTGATAGGAGGGTGTAATCAATCAAACCATTGTCAATTTCTTTTATTGTTATCATCAGCATCATTCCACTTGATGGTCACCAATCAACATTTGTCAAACTGAATCTTTCTCGGAATTTCCTACACAATTAAATGCAATTTTTTAAATTTATATATTTAGGTTAGAACCGATCATCCATCAAACAAAATTTAAGACGGATATCTATGTATTTCAATAAATAACACAATAAAAAAAAAAACAGGAGTTGAGTTGAGAGCAAATCTGTCAAGACGTTCCTGAAAGTTACAAAAAATCCATCGATTTTACGGATCTCGGAATTTCCCCGTACGTTTGAATTTTAAAAGAAATTCATTACTACGCGTAATCTGATCTATCATTGTTTTCGAACAAAAATTCGACGTTCGCTTTAAGGATATTGTCAAAACTGAAGGAATTTTTTTTCTCGTGAAATTTAGGAAGGGTTCCTGTATCGTATTTCCTATATTTTTAGGAAATACAGGAAATACAGGACCGCTTTACGACCCGAGTTCATCACGGGAGTGGACTCACCTGCCGCAGCCTGTCCAGGGTGAGGATGCTCTCCACGGCCGACACGCCCCTGGTGTACTTCTCGATGTAGCTCTCGCCGTCGAAGTCGTTGCCGTCTTCTCCGGAGGCGGCCATCTGCGCCAGCGACTCCCGGTCCTCCAGCTCTTCGGAAGCCTGGAACGATTACGAAATTGCGGACGATCCGAATTCACAGACCCTTACAGAACCCGAATTCACAGACCCTTACAGAACCCGAATTCACATACCTTGGGAATGTTGGAGACCACCTCGTAGATGACGCTCGAGTAGGTCAGCGTCTCCTGCCTGATCATCCGGCGCCTCAGCTTCTCCGTCAGGCTCTGCCTCTTGTAGACGTTGATGCAGAGCCTCTTGCGCAGCACCAGGGCCATGGCGGCCGGGTGGCTCAGCTGCACGGTCACCTTGAGGATGAGGTAGACGCGCTCCTCCGTGGGGGTCACGCGATTCAGGTGGATCGAGTCGTGGATGGACGAGTCCCACGAAGCCACCGCGCACACCTGGAGAGGAAAGGAGACGACGGTCGATCAGAGGCCTTCTCTTAATAACAATAATGATAATAATAATAATAACAATAATATATATTAAAAAAAAACTTAATGCGCGCACGTCTTTGTCGGAGCTCTTCACGATGGACAAGTTGAACAGCTGGCCGTTCTGCTCCTTGGGAAGAATCGAGTTGGTCCCGGCCACGGGGTACCCTTCGCCGGAAGAATTCATCGTGCTCATGTCGTCCGCTGAAAAACAAACGTGGGATGTTTTTCAACAAATGTACAATAAATTATCGTCTTTGTTCATTTTCGAATTTCGTTCGGGGGCTGCGGCGATTATTTTTAAAACGTGTTCTCAAAATATCCAAAGTATTGACGGAATGCGAACGTTTTTTTTTTTTATTTTTCGAAACCGTGATTATCATCAAACCCAATATTTGGGGGGGGGAGGAGGAGGAAAATATTCAGTTCAAAATCTAAAGAAAACGTCAATAATGACTTTATAGAATGATAAAGATACAGCAAATACGTGATATTTTGCTAAAATATAGGAAAATTTAGGACATTTTTGTTGAAATATTGGATAACACGGAATATTTTCCCAAAATATAGGAAAATACGATATGTTTCGCTAACATATATATATAGGATGACTAAACTAAAAAACAACAGGAAATACAGGATTCATAGGATGTCTGGGGATGCCATGGTACATGCACATGGCGAGTAGGGAGCGGTTGATCGCCTCACCGTTCAAATCCAGAAACAAGACCGGAATGTGCTTCTCCATGCCCAACGGAGGATCGCTACTCGACGATAGAGATAGAGAGAGAAAAAAGACGGTTAAGAGGTTAAAAATCGAGGAACCTCAACGGGCCTAGATGATGACCGTTTTCGATGGACTGACCCGTCGGCCGGAGCCCCTGGTATGCCGCTGCCCGCAGCGGGGACCAAGACAGCGTTGCGCTCCTCGGTCAAGCAGACCCACTGGTCGATCAGGCTCTGCTCGCGTTCCACGTCTTGATCGCTTTTGTCTAGACGAGAGAGAGAGAATCAAATTCGAATCAAAACGCTAATTTGATTTTTGATCAAGTTCGAATCAAAACGTTCATTTGATTTTTTTGATCAAATTTGAATCAAAACGTTCATTTGATCTTGTGATCAAATTTGAACGAAAACGTTAATTCGATTTTTGATCAAATTTGAATCAAAACGTTCATTTGATCAAATTTCAATCAAAACGTTCATTTGATCAAATTCGAATCAAGACGTTCATTTGATCAAATTCGAATCAAGACGTTCATTTGATCAAATTCGAATCAAGACGTTCATTTAATCAAATTTGAATCAAAACGTTTATTCGATTTTCGATCAAACTTAAATGTATGAATGTTTATTTATACATTTACTGACAAAATTTTAATTTGATCAAATTTGAATCAAAACGTGAATCAAATTTTGATCAAATTCGAACGTTTATTCATAAATTTAGGGGGAGAAAATTTCAGGATTTGATTTTTTTTTATCAAATCTGAACCAAGACGTTTATTCGATTTTCGATCAAACTCGAACGTTTATTCGTAAATTCGCGGCAGGGGATAAATTCAGAAGACCACCCCCTGCGCCGATCACCTCACCTTGCTTCTTGAACATCTTCTGTATGTGCTCGTCCAGATATTCCCTCCGTCTCATCAGGCAGTCCGACCACTTCTCCCTCAGCAGGGTCAGATCCTCCTCCTGGTACGAGTCCAGGCCCTTCTGCAGCTTGGACCGGGCGCACACGCTGCCCACCGCCATCGAGGTGACCGCCTCGCAGATGATGGGCAGAGTGCCGGAGTTCTGCACCGGTCTCACCCTGGCCAAGATCCTCCTTTGCTGGCCCTGGAGAAGGCGGGGGGAAAAGGCAAAGAAATTAGCTCACGCGCGGAGGATTCACCCGATGGGGAGATCGGGACGGAACGGGATCGGATCCAACCTGTCGCAGCTGGTAGATGCCTCCGGTCACGATGTCCGGCTTGTTGACCGACACCTCGACGGGACTGTAGTCTCCCTGGTCGTTCAGCTCCAGGATTTCGACCCTCAGCTCTATCTTGCGCTTGAGTTCGCTCCACCTGATGGGAGAAAAAAACCGCGTCGATTACTAACTTCGTCCTCCAAACACTGGAGACGCCATTTTGTTGTAGCGCGTAACGTACCTCCCAAGACATTTTTGTCCAAAAGGAAAAAAAAATCCCCTGTATTTTTTTTTCTTTTTTTTGGACAAATGCGGGATAAATTATTATCGCATTCATTTCAAATTTCGTTCCCGATATTTTGGGTCAAATTAATAATGTACGAAATTTGCTCGGAAGTATTTTTGAATTAACGGAACGAAGAAATAATACCCACAATTCGTGAAAAATCTAAAGAAAAACGTAAATAATGACTTCATAAAATGATTAAAATATAGGGAATTATGGGGTATTTTGATAAAATATAGGCAAACGTTGGATAATTAAACAAAAAAAATAGGAAACATGGGGTATTTTGCTAAAATATAGGACAATGCAGGATAATTAAAGAAAAAAAACAGGAAACATGGGATATTTTGCTAAAATATAGGAAAATATAGGATAATTTAAAAAAATAGGAAATATGGTATATTTTGATAAAAGATAGTAAAATGTAGGATAATTAAATAAAAATAAATATGGGATATTTTGATACAATATAGTAAAATGTAAAATAATTTTAAAAAAACAGGAAACATGGGATATTTTGCTAAAATATAGGATAATTAAACACAAAAAAAGGAAACATGGGATGTTTCGCTAAAATATAGGATAATTAAACAAAAAATAGGAAACATGGGATATTTCGCTAAAATATAGGATAATAAAGGATAATTAAACAAAAAAACAGAAAACATGGGATATTTAGCTAAAATATAGGATAATAAAGGATAATTAAACAAAAAAA
>JAQIXS010005643.1:0-12204 GCA_034700785.1 Rossiulus vilnensis
AAACAGAAAAGTCCGAAATTATGAAAGTTTTAGGTGGTTACAGTAAGCCATGGCCTAGGCCCAAGGGGAAATCGGTTTTACAAGCATAACACATGTACAGGTCTAACTAGAGAACTCCTTCCATGTGGTTGGATCATAACGCCACGATTAATGAGACGCTGTTGAATAATGAGTTAGATAACAATAACACACATTAAATCTTGGTCTAAACGACAATATCCATACCTTTTTTAAGCAACCACGTGGTTAAAACGTGACAATACCTTGTCACACATGCATTCGCTTTGAATAACTGAAATTAGGTGTGTTGCGTGGCTCCACCTAGTGGCCGGTTTCAACCGTAATTACAACGGCGCTTTATCTAAAGAACTTTTCACCGTTTATCGGACCATCATTGTGTGGCTCCACCTAGCCGCTAGTTTCAACCGTAATTACAACGGCGCTTTATCTAAAGAACTTTTCACCGTTTATCGGACCGTCATCGTGTGGCTCCGCCTAGCCGCAGGTTTCAACCGTAATTACAACGGCGCTTTATCTAAAGTATTTTTTACTATTAAAATAACTTTAATTTAAGGCGGTGAATTCAAACGAAATTTTCAATTCATAAATCTTCAATGGTAGTTAGTCGGTCAATCTAAGTGTATACTGATATAAAATGGTTGAAAAGTTCGATCGTACGTTCGATCACGGTACAATCCTTTTTAATATATGCATCAAAATAGCCATATAGCCATTCTAAAGCGTGTAAAAGTTTCACTCTTGAGGGCCGGTTGCACCACCGCAGGTTAAGTGAAAGGTTAGCTAACCTGGGGTTATCTTCAACCACAAGTTAGCCTGAGGGTTAATAGGTTTTTGTTGCACTGTTTTATTATCGGGATTTTTAGCCCAAGGTATAGTAAACATGGAGATTCCGTGAATTCTGGGCAAATTGCATTATAACCTATTGTTAACTGCTAACCTGCTGTGGTGCAATGATTTTCCCTGGTTAACCAGAGGCTTACCTTGGGTTTTGATTAACTTTTGATGGTTAACAAACTGCAGTGAACATCCCCTCAGATCACAAATTTCCAATTAATTTTACGACTGATCAATAAAAAGCAAATAAAAAAGTGACACCCAAATATATAAACTTTCCAGCCATAAGGACGTAACTGCCTTTAGCGCCTCGTTGTCGTCGATTAAAATGTAATTTCAAATAATAGCATTTTCGTCGATTATTTAATACCGAAACGCTATCCAAGCTGTGGTTGTTATGTTTAATAAAAACCTTTAATAAGAATTTTCGGTACAGACCTTGGATAAAATGCACAACTTTGTCCTTGTCATCCCTAGGAGCTCGATGATAAGCAAAATTAAGACAAGTTCGAGTATATAATATTAATGGCGTGGGATAAATGTATCGATTAAAATAAAAACACGCTGTCCTTGTCAGTGGTTGTGAGTGATGATAAGTAGAAACTAGTCCGGGTATACTATGTCAAGAAAAAAAAATTGAAATAAAAACTGAAATGTATTATTTGCAGGAGCATCACGAGTCAAGCAGGTTTTATCAAACGGCAGTCTGTTAAAAAAGTGCTCGAAATGGATTTTAACATCAGCATTTTAGCAGAATCCAACTTTCTGATTCCTTTTCTGACAATTTTCCTTTTTGTTTCTTACTGGTATCTGACCGTGCCCAAAAACATTCCCCCTGGTCCACTCGGACTTCCTGTCCTGGGATCTTTGCATCTGCTCCTCACCAATAATCCTGGCAAAAAGTTCAGCAGTTTAGCTGGGAAATACGGACCAGTATTCAGGTAAATTATCTCAGTCAATCTTTTAAAATATAAAAATAATTACTATTCCACAAAAAATATTTAGGTGAATAATCTCAGTCAAACTTTTAAAATAAAAAATAATTACTATTTCACAAAAAGTATTCAGATAAATAATCTCAGTCAATCTTTTAAAATAAAAAATAATTACTATTTAATAAACGGTATTCAGATAAATATTCTCAGTCAAACTTAAAAGTTTGATATATAAAAATAATTACTATTCCACAAATAGTATTTAGTTGAATAATCTCAGTCAAACTTTTAAAATAAAAAATAATTACTATTTAATAAACGGTATTCAGATAAATAATCTCAGTCAAACTTTTAAATATAAAAATAATTACTATTACATAAACCAGTATTGAGGTAAATAGTCTCAGTCAATCTTTTAATATAAAAAATAATTACTATTCATTAAACCGGTATTTAGGTAAATAATCTCAATTGTCGATCGTAAAAAACCGATTATATTTTAATAAACAAGAATTCTCATCGTGTTTCATTCTCATCTTGTAATTAATCTTGTAGCCTTTATGTGGGCAATCGATTGGTCATCGTTTTGAACAGCTACGAGGCCATCAAAGACGCTTTCATCAAACAAGCCGACATATTTTCTTATCGACCCCACAATTTCAGCTTCAACGTGGCTGAACCGGAGAAATACAGTGAGTTCAATTCGTTTCAATTCAATTCAACTCAATGCCCTACTGTCAGCAAGGATGTGCCATGTGGTAGGGGGGGGGGTCAACCCATAAACCCACGTGACTTTTTTCCTATTTTTGTTTTGATTAACCTGATGGTCATTATCAACTGAATTTCATTGAATTTTTTTTTGAAATATTAGCCATCGCATGTAATAATAATAATAATAATAAACAGAAGAATATTATTTGGGGGTCTTACAATAGTTTTATTTTTTATTTTTATTAAAAAATTTCGTTTAGAGGGTGACGCAAAAATTATTTATAAATTTTTTAATCGGTGAAGTGATTTTAACGAATTTTGAAAAATGAAAAAATGAAATAAAAAACGGTTTTCATTTGCAAAGTGCTTGATAAATTATGTTTTTATAACGGAAAGATGTGGTGACGGCAGACGGATCGATTTGGAGAGACCATCGTCATTTTGCTCAAAACGTTTTCAAGAGTTTAGGCGTTGGAAAACTGAGCATCGAACCGAAAATCATGGTTAGTTAATTACGATTTTGAAAAAAAAACATTATTTTTAACCAAAACTTTTAAAATTCTTTGTCACTTAAGGACCATCTAAAAAGGTGCCCACCATGCTGCAAAAATTACACATCTTTGCTTCAAATACTTAGTATAATTGCTAAATTTATGTTATTCCTTCAAATTGTACATTTACAAAATATCGCGAATAATTTTAAGTTCACAAAGGGCTTAATAAAAATATATTTTAAGCAAAAAAAACGAGTAACGCTATGTCTGCATTATTTTTTTTATAATTTAAAAATTCCGATTTTATTTATAAGAAAAAATGCATGGAAGCATCTACGTGTTGCAAGGTGGTTATTTACAAAATTTATCATTTTTTTATAAATGAGCCTGGATATTATTTAAATTATAAAAAAAAAATAGCTTGGACACCGGTGGAACTCTACAGGAAAGATAGAAATGTTGCAATTATTACAAGTATCACAAGTACCTGAATAAAAAAAAAATGTGAGAGTGATTTATTTGCAAGGTGGTTTTAATTTCGTATCTCAATTAACATTATTATCGGAATTATTGGAATTGGGCTTTATTCGCGTATTTCGCACAATTTAAACGTAGAAATGCAAAGGTATCTAATTTGGAATACACAAAGTTTTTATTTTTAATTTCAATCGGTTTTAATAAAACGAACAGTTTTCAAAATAACACTCAATTAAATTTAGGATGAAATCCAACATTTTCTGCTGGAATTGAAGAAATACGAGGGCAAGGCCACCGATTTCAAAGAGTTGGTGTTCCTGACCGTGAACAACGTGATTTGCATATTGCTGTTTGGTCATCGCTGCGACTACGATGACCAGTGGTTCATCAGCGCCAGAAAATACACGGAAGAATTTGTATCAGTGTCCAGCGCATTGAGCATTTGCGAATTCCTTCCTTGGCTTAGACACCTGCCAGGGTTGGCCTTCGTGGTCAAGCAGGACAATTTCATGTACGTTTCATGAAAAACTATGTCCAGTTTTAAAATCGAAATAGCTCGTTTTTTATGAAATAGAATATATGTTATCCGCATGTTGAAAATATAACCGAATTTGGTCTAATTTCATACACGAATAACGTGTTATGGATATGTGCAACAAGTATCAGAATTATTTTTTTAAAAAAAGAAATATTTTGGTAGAAACAGAACCCAGGTCCTACCATTTGACCCATGTTGGATAGACCCATGTGGTAAAAAACTATATTGAGAATATGTTAAACATACGTGTATAATTATAATATATTAATAGTATATGTAACAATGACAAATGTATTTGTGATATTTTACAAATACATTTTGAGAATGTTTTTTAGTAAAACAATCACAATTTTCCTCGTTGTGAATATAATGAAAATATGATGTGAATATAATGTTTTATACTTCTTAAAAAATCAATTATAAAAAGTAGAAAATACGATACAATGTAAACAATTCACAATGAGGAATATTTTAATATTATATTTTAATTAAAATAATAATTATATTGTAATATATTAAAATATATTCTGAAAATATATTACCTATGTATTCGTATATTTTTACCAATAAATTTATAATATATTACGATTACATTATTCATTGTAACGTATATTTTTAATACTCTATGAATATGCATGCATATACATGTAATCGCAATCGAATTATTTATATTGTATATGTATTTACAGAAAATATCTTGCAAAACTCTGATATAGCCTAGTAGTTAGACTGCCAGAATATTTTTTTTAAATATATTTTGATTTACGTTGCACATATTTAACATATAATATTCATTCATTAAATTCGGCCATTTTTGGTATGTTTTAAATATATGGACAACATATTCTAAAAATATATATATATTCTCTATATAATTCTCTTTTTTTACCCATATGGTACCACTTAAGAGACCAGTATTAACCTCTACTTTTTTTTAAAAAAATTCCCAATTTCAGCCAAACAATGAACAAATTCAAGAATTCCCTGTACAAAATAATCGACGAGAATAGGAAATTGCACTCCGATGGACACAGAGACACTTACACCAACGCCTTCATCGACGAACAGAACAGGAGGAAGCAAAAGGGGACACTGGACCAGAGTTTCTCGGGTGAGGATCCGTGATTCGTGATCCACGATGATCACTTTGAGGACTTAAAAATAACGGTGTGATTATTTCACTCTCAAAGACGAGGCCCTGGAGCAGAATGCCAGGATATTGCTGATCGCTGGCACAGAAACGACTTCCAACACCGTCCTGTGGGGCATCCTGCTCATGATGAGACACCCGGAAGTGCAGAGGAGGGTCCAACAGGAAATAGACGGTGTCTATGGGTCTGATCAGCTGCCATCCATGAATCAAAAATACAGGACTCCTTACACCGAAGCCACTATTTTGGAGATTCAAAGAATATCCACCCTCGTACCTCTGAACGTACCTCACAGGTGAGATCACTGATCAAGCAATTGATCAATGCCCTCGAGATGTTGGGATATATTTCAAAACATGTAAGATATTAGGTGACAAAATATTATAAAAAATGTACCAATTAATTTCAGCAAGTGATACGCTCACCAGAAATCAGCAATTGGGATTTTTGGTATATCATGTGATACATGTGATAATATATGGCATCCGATGTATTTTAAAATACATTCTGATGTATATGTTTTAAAATAATTATATGGGGTTTTTCTTACAGTAGTATTACGTAGTTTTACGACTAGTATAGATTATTTGTAATAGTTTGACAAAGGACGTATGTATCAGAATATATTTTAAAATATACAGCGAGTTTCGTGGAATATAATTTCAGATGTTAGATGTAAAATACTGATAATCATAATATTTCTGGTATATTTCTAGAATATCATGATATATAATACACTATACCAAGTGTACAATACTTAAATACACTGTAACTATATAATAATGTTGTGTGAAAACTATATAATTGTCTTAAAATATACGACAAAATAAACTCGTGCAGTATAATTTCAGATACGTTACATAATATATTAAAAGTCTCAATCCGTGATATTTCCTGTATATTTTCAGAATATTTCGTCACATATTATCGTGCATATTTTTAAATGTATCCCAACATCACATTGGGATGATAAACACGATACCAACTGCCATTCAAGTCTAAATATAAATATGACACTTAATTGTCCTAAATAATTGATGCTAAAATATAATTCTAAACACTATACTGAGTACAATCACAGCAATGCGGTTTCCAAGACAATAAAATGTCCATGTTCTCCACGATGACTTTCTGTATTTTTCTTGAATCATTCAAGAAACTCCGAAGAGTGCGAGGTTTTGGGTCACAGGATTCCCAAAGATTCCTACGTCATATCGAATCTTTGGGCCGTCCACAACGACTCCGAATTTTGGGAGGATCCCGAAGAGTTTCGTCCCGAACGGTTTCTCAACGATCGAGGAGAAATAATCAGAAACGAACACGTGGTCACGTTTTCGTTAGGTAATTAAAAATTAACACCTGTACGATTAGCACCATTTAAATATTAATTAAGAGGCTTCGGTTTTTGGTTCAAATTAACGCCGGGCATCGAAGCGTATTAAATCGACGCGTACGTGCCACAGAGCTCGTAGATCGAAGACCATCAAAGATTTAATAAAAATTTAGACTTTCATATCTGGGCGTGGGACAGGGATGACCAATGACAATGGAATTTTAATTGAATTTTTGTTTTTGTTTTTTTATATTAGGAAAACGTCAGTGCCTGGGCATTGAATTGGCACGCATGGAACTCTACTTGCTTTTCACTTCCGTTCTTCAGAAATTCACTTTTCAAGCACCGGAAGGAACGGTTCCCAGCCTGGAGTCCAAGCTGACCATCACGAACAATCCGAAGTATTTCAAATCCAAGGCCATTGTGAGAACGGTCGCCGCCTGAAATACGCATGGAAAAAAATACACATGTACACAAGCATGTTGAGAATATGTTTTTAGAATTAAAATTATACTAAAATTGACCGAATTTCATGCGTGAATAATGCGTCATAAATATATGCAACATGTATCAGAATTTTAAAGAAAAAAAAACTAAAAAATGTCTGGAGAATTTATTACAACTATATGCATATATATATTCATAATATATTGATAATATACGTTACGATGGAAAATATATTTGAAATATATCATAAATGCAGTGGTAAAATGTACAAATATATCGGTAATATTTATATCTTGGTAATAGTTTTTATCTTGTTATATTGATACACATATACATATTGCAATAAGGAATATTTTAATTGAGTGTTTTAATAAAATATATTCTCAAATTAATGCACTACCGATATATTTATGTATATTTACCAAAATATTTGTAATATATTACTGCTATATTTTTCATTGTAACGTATATTTTTAATACATGATGAATATGCATGCATATACACGTAATATATTACCCACACATTTTTTACATTTGAGAAAATGCATAAAAAATCTCCACGTTTTGTTTATTTACATACCCAATACTATTATTTTCGTTATTTTTTTTTAAAAACTGATTTACATGAATTAGGTCGAAAAATATCTGGCGACGATCCACCCTGATATCTGAAGTTCAATCCCACTTATAGAGGTACAATAATTTATCCTTCCCATTTACGCAGGTAGAATGGGATAAACATCACACTTTAGAAGTAAAAAAATTCCCAGTTATGGAAGTTTTCTGGTGAAACACGCTCTGAGATATTCATACCAGTTACAGAGGTTCCCCACTAACCCATGATCAACTTATCCAGGATCGACTGTGAAAAGGGACGTTTATGAGCGACCCCTTAGGAATTTAGGCATGGTTATGGTTTGAATAATGAGTTTAATTTTAGAGACGATTATAACTCAGCTATTATTATGAAGGTGATTTAGATGTCCTTGAGTTGTAATTTTTCATCCTTGACATTTCAAACGCCTCAGGAAAATAAACCTATTGTGCTCAGAAATTGAATTCATTTCAAATGCATGTATAATGAATGCATTTGGGTTTTTTTTATATACATGTATATACATGTTTTATATACTTGCTGAATACGTCATGCAAACTGTGTTATTGACATCGGTGTCAGTATAAAAATCAAAAGCATGTTTTTATGCTTTGAAATGTGAGTAACAAACAGACTCAAGGGCGGGCATAATGCATAAAATTGTTGAGTGTTAGTAATATGATACGAAGCTAATTTTTAAAAAAAAAACAAGCAAGTGATATCAGGTTTTATAGTCAATTGCAATCACAATTTCGATACTGTCCATCGAATTTGCGTACTATTTTAGTTAACTTTATACTTTAAAGATCTTAATTACAAGCTCAACTTTAACCCCTTAACTGGCACCGATTTAAATTAGTGACAGAGTAGACATCGTAGCCTTAGTGATGTTTATATTATATTATTATACTTATTTATATATATATATATATGGATATATTTAAAAATGTAGGATAATGTATGGCAGAATGTTCTGAAAATATACTCATTATTATGTCAGAAATATACAAACAATATCATGAATATGGACTTTTACTATATTATGTAATATATCTGAAATTATATTGCATCCGATGTAATTTTAAAATATATCCTGATACATATATGTTTATTTTAAAACAATTACATGGAGATTTTTTACAACAGCATTATATAGTTTTATAACTATTATAGCATTTTTTATAATATTTTGACATGTGCCCTATACATCAGAATATATTTTAAAACTTAAAATTTTTTATTTAAAATATTTATTATGATTGCTAAATTCCTTTTTTCCCAGCTCATTATTTTTTAATAATTTGAAAGTGTCCCGTTTATTTTATATTTTATAACATATTAAATAAATTCGGGGGAAAAAACTCACGCAACCTTCACAAGTTTTACAGAGATGAAAACCCTATTTTCGGAGTTCGCATAACGTTTTTTTTCCCAAGTTTATTTGATTTTTTTTATTATAAAATAAACGTCACCTTTTTAAATTTTAAAAATCAGCTCAAACCCTAGAGGACGAACAGTTCTAGAATGGAAAAGATAAATTTAGCAATTATATTCTATATTTGAAGCAAAAATGTGCTATTGGATGCCGAACACCTTCCTATCATAATTCAAAAGCTCTTCAATCGATTTCAAGAAGCCTCAAAAAAACCCCAAAAAACATGCCCTTGAAATCAGAGCACTCTAGCGTAGGTCAACAAAACATGTTAAATGCGTAGGGGGCACAATGACAAGGAGGTAATTGTTTCATGGATGTGTCGGCTTTTTCACAGCCATATCAAGTTTTTCTGTGACCATATAAAATCTTTGAAGGTCTTGTTCTTGTGAAGTGCATTTCGCAATTAGTCTGTTGACCACCTACTGAAGATTTAGTAACAGTCAGACTTCAGACATGATAAGTTGGTACATGTAAGAGTCTGAAATCAAAGATGGAGTTTCTCTCGGACATTTTCGGTGGCCTGCACTTTTTCCTTGTGCTTTTCGTCCTTTTCTGTTCGATATGTTACTGGTATTTCACCATGCCCAAAGGCATTCCTCCGGGTCCTCTGGGAATGCCATTCGTCGGATATGTGCCCATGTTTTTAACTTCGTTCCCTCAGAAGACTCTGTCACAGGTGGCCCGGAAGTACGGACCCATTTACAGGTAATGTTTCTTTGAAAGTTTCACGATACAAGATACAACTTTTTAAGTCTTTGCAATATATTACAAATATTTTGGTACATATATATATCGGTAATATATTAATTTTAAGAATATATTTTATTAAAACACTTAATTAAAATATTCTTTATTGTGGATAGATTGAAGACAAGGTATGAACTGCATTGCCCAATATTTTATGCTATTTATAATTGATTTAAAAACACATTGCAACCTAATTGTTTATATTCTATATTTACAAAAAAATATCATAAATGATTGTGATGTAGCTTAGTGGTTAGAGCACTCGAATCTCAAGTATGAGGCAAATTCTGAGTTCGGTTCCTGCCAGAAGTTTTGTTTAATTCTGATATATTCGTTTAATTTTGGTAGATTTTCAATATATGGATTAAATATTCTAAAAATATATTTACAGAATATATGGACGAGAAGTGTAAAAACTCATATGGGAAAACAATATATCCTTCATACATCGAAAATACACCAAAATTAACCAAATTTTAACTATGAATAATATATTACAAATATATGCAGCATATATCAGAATTTAAAAAAAACTGCTGGCAGGAACCGAATTCAGGACCTAGCCTATGTATACTTTAGACAAGTACTCTGACCACTAGGCTCCTAAAATTCTGTACGGCTTTTTGTGCAAATATCTACAATACACAACTCGCTACCAATTACATCAATTACAAATTATAAAATAAAAAAATCAATAGCAAAAAAGAATAAAATAGCGGACGATGCATTTCATACCTTGTTTTTAATACCTTGCATTCAGTGTTTCAATAAAATATATTCTGAAAATACATTCATGTTATTACCAATATATTGCTGTGATCAATGTGTTATATTTTCCCGTGTTTAATAACCTTGCACGTGGGGCTGGGGTCATTGACCTCACCTCCCTTTGTTAGACAAGGTCAATGATCCCAGCCCCACGTGCAAGGTTATTAAGCAAGGGAAAATATAACAAATTGATCACAGCAACGCAAAATAGTAATTTAATCATTGTTATCAGCGTACAGATCACATGTATAACGATCAGTGTTGCACTATGGTACAACAAACGATCCTATCACCAATTTATCCAAAATTCGAACAACCAACAAGGAATGGCCATTAGTAATGGTAATAAAATTAATTACAGCGCTGCAAGTTAGTAGAATTACATTATAATAAACGTTAATTGTGTTCGTTAAAGTCATTTGTATTGTTCATGTATTTACCTCACGTTATTCCCACTTGTCAAAAGAATGTATAGTTGAATGTTTCTAATCACTGTTATATACATGTATTATTATATACAACATATTATATTTGAGTTAAAATTTAAATTAAATTTTACACAAGTTGGTCGATCATGGACATGATAGAGGGTATGTGTCAGCAAATTCGGTCTTGTGCGATAGCTTAATGATCAATAAAAGCATCAAGATCGAAAGTTGAATGTCCTAAAAATAAGTCAATTAATCAAACAGTTTCACTTAATGTCAATGCGGAAATGAGTGTTTAATAGTATTTATCTAAATTCAACGTTTTTTCTCCATTTGTAGCATGTACCTCGGAAATCGTTTAATAATCGGATTGAACAGTTACGAAGCCATCAAAGATGCGTTCATAAAACAAGCCGACGTGTTTTCTGGACGACCGATCAATTTCAACTTCAACGTTGCAGACCCTGAAAAATACAGTAATTACAGAGAATTAGCATTTCTGCGATTTTTAGCTTTTAACGTTTATAGGAAGTAAAACTGATAACTATTCCGACGTAGGCCTACTTCCTTCGCATTGTGCGTTGAATCCAACTAGAATGTTCATTGTCCAAAAAAAAAAAAAAACACTTTGGTTATCATGTTTATTAGGCATCTTGCTGTCTGATGGTAACATCTGGAAAGACCATCGTCGTTTCGCCATGAGCGTCTTCAAGGACTGCGGGGTGGGAAAACTAAGCATTGAACCACAAATCACGGTAAGGTCAAAGGGCATGCTCTCTCTGGTCATGATCAATCATTGTTTCTCCTGATAATTGAATTCCAATTGCTTTCTGCTTAGGATGAAATCCAATATTTTCTGAACGAACTGAAGAAGCTGGGCGGCAAGGACAGCGACTTCCGGAATCTGATCGCCATCAGCGTGTCCAACATCACCTGCGTCCTCGTGTTCGGCAAACGCTACGATTACGACGACAAGTGGTTGAACGCGTGCAAAATCTACATTGACCAGATGACCGCGGCGTCCAGCTCGATGACCATATTCGAATTTTTTCCTTGGATAAGAAACATTCCGGGAATTTCCTACTTCATCAAACAGGAGGATTACGTGTGAGGTTTCCTAGAGTAAATCAGCTGTAAAAAATATTGTAGTTATTGTTATTGCTATTAGAATCATTAATTAATTATCAATTAATTGAACAGGGCTGTATTCGAAAGTCCCAGGCATTTTTAAAATCTGATGTTTAGTCGTTTTCCTATTTTATACTTCAGCCACAGCTTGAAGTACGTCAG
>JAQIXS010005644.1:0-12200 GCA_034700785.1 Rossiulus vilnensis
TATTTTGAACAGCTATTTTAACCCAAACATTTTCACTTAGGTAGAAATAGACACCCCTCCGTAACTCGTAACTCGGATTTTTTTTTGAGAATTTACTCCCAAAAATTCCGAGTTACGGAGAGTTGACTGTAACATCAAATTTCATTCAAAACAGCGTCCTATTTGCACATAATAGGACGCTAAAATTTACTATCAATGACGAATATTTTAGGTCATGTTATAATTAACAGATTAGCTGCAACTCAGAATATATTCTTTCATAAAAAGAGCGTCATTTGAGGACGTTCTTGTTAACAGGTATTGAATTTTATGTAATATAATTTAATAAACATGCATCTATTTTTAATATTAAAAAATAAAATTACGTTATTTGGGGACGTAATTGTATAACATGTTGTTATATTAAATTTTATTTAATGCATCAAACAATTTGAACAAATTAAAATGACGTTATTTAAACGTTAAATACTTGTTAAAAATGAGTACTTTGGATCTGTGTGCTACCTAGGGTGTGTGGTTGTTATTGACAAGCTAGTAGTCTGAAATTTTAGACAAATACTGTCAGATTATAATTAGCGCCACTGATCATGTTATGTCATGTGATTCGGTGATTGGTGCAATTACCGGATAATATTGGGTTGATGGATTGCACCCCCCTACCACATGGCATATCACTTGCTGCTAGCAGGGTACTGAGTTGAATTGAATTGAACTGATCGTCATATTTGTGCGCAACTCATAATCCCCTGCACAACCTTGAAGTGCTTTGTAATTTTAAAAAAATAATGTGAAATATAACATACACATTGTTAGCGAGACTTGGCCAATATAAAAAGTCGGGTTCACTGAGTTCAATTCCTGATTATTCTGGGAGGTGGGAAATTGAAGTTCACCTGATAACCGAAACTCCGGATACGCAAGACTATGCATGTGCATTAAGAAAAAAAAAATACAACAATGCAACAATAAATATAGGTGATACGATTCGATTCCCGCCCACTTTAAAAAGTGACTTCACATAATTTGAATTTAACCATTATTTTAGATATCTGCCTTATTTTTCTGCATTATTTTAATACGCCTTAAAATAACATGTTGTTGGGGGTACAAATGTTAAACAGGCATGTACCATTAGGCTTTATTTTTTAAAGAAACACATGTGGCCACCAAGGTACAAATTTAAAGGTATAACTACCACTTTTGTGGGTACATCTGCTATATGCGCATGTTTCAATAGGGTGTTCATATATTTGGACAAAAATTGTATCTTTAACAATATGTCTACTGGTGTTTACTTTTCAATGACTACTAAAAACTTTCCATGATTTCCAAAAAATGGCCATGCCAAATATAATATGGATACTAATTATAATACTTTTGAAGAAAGTTGGCAATTAAATGATATACAATTAGTTTTCTAAAGAAATTTATAAACAGATTATGAAAAGCACAAATTGATATTAAAAAAAACTGGCATTCCATCAGAGTGACCAAAGTGTGCAGTCACCAGATTACCATATAGTCAGAAAATCAAGATGCCATAACCAATACAGGATATTGGTTATTAAAAAGCAGCTGAAAATCTGTACAATGAAGGGAAATTCCTTTGAGGTGAATTAGATCGCAAAAATGCACAGTGAATCAATGTAATGAAAACATATCCAATACCCTAAAGCAAATATCATGACCTGAATTTAATTTCGTGACTTTTCCACAACTTCCACGACTTTCCATACCAGTGCACACACGTTGAGTAGTGTGCAGGCTCAGTTCCACTTATGTAGTCCCTTTTAGTGAGAGCACTCAACTACTCGAAACAAGTTGGAAGTGGGACGGGGGGGTACTCTCGGAGAGTCACGAATAAATCTGTTATTGAGAGCTATGCACTCTCAGTGGCTCCCGAGTTTCAAGTCTCACCTATCAAATGGACACGTCCGTCAACGGCACGCGATGAGAAACTCCAGAAGCGAAACGAAAAAACGAAAAACCCTCGGTTGTCCTGGCCATGTGGGTGGCCCTGGCGTTGGAGGGGGCCTCCCGGGCCCTGCACAAAGGGGCTACTGTGCGGCGTGTCAACGCCACCGGAGCGCCACGACAGAACACCTCTTTTTCGGGTGGGGGTTAAGGGGGGTACTCTGGGAGCATCGGAGCCTTCGGAGGGGCGGGCCAGCGCAGCATCCCTCTGCAGGCTCTGCTCTTCCGCAGGTGGTTTCCGCTCGCAGCGCCCCCTGCGCACGCATCTCTGGCCTCTCCTTATTCGCAGCCCATCTCGCGTCTCGGCCGCACTCTCGAGCATCCTCTCTCCGCACGTAGGTTCGCCTCATTAGAGGAGCGTCCCTGATTGCGGTCGGCCTAATTAAGCCTCGGCAGCTGGGCTACAGGTGGCCTCCACCTCCCCTCCTCCTCCGACTGGAACGGGACTCGCACTCCGAAAGATCGATACGTCCGGGATGCAGGAAGATTCTTCGCCGCTTCACCGGCTCCTGTAAGTGCCATCTTCGTTCCTTCCTCCGTCTTTCTTCTTTTTCTTCTTCTGTTTCTTGTTCGTGAATCGAGAGGCTGAGAATCACAGCGGTGCACGTCATGCAATGAATGGTTTGAGAAAATCAAGTTTTTTTCGTTCGTGTTGATGCATTAACCTGGAAAACTCAGGGAATTTTATGCTCACCCAGGAAAACTGGTGGAATTTTGTATTGGAACCTGGAGTTTTTCAATATCGACTTTTATTTTGTAGAACAACTACAAAATAAAGTGGATATTGAAAAATTTGAACCGGAATGTAATTCTGAAATCCAGCGCAAAAATTGGTTCGTCTAATAACAATTCGACCATTTCCGAAAATGAATTCTTATTTCGAAATGATTTCCAAACGTTCGTGCAGTTCATTATTTTAATGTTAGACTCATTTTCTAGTTTTAACGATGGCTACAAGCTATTTTTGTCAACCTGGAAAAATAGGATTAGCACCCTGGAGAACCTGGAATTTTTGTTTTCGAAAATTAGTAGTCACCCTGTGTATTGCCATTTTCCCTCTGTATGCAAAATGGATTTAGAAACACGCTTAACATTCTAGCCACTTTAAATTTTTCGTTATATTCTGACGTTTATCGCGATCTGGCAAAATTTGTTCAGAACGTTCAGGACACATTTCGTTACAATGCATGCAATGCCCTACGGATTGAAGTCTCGCAAAACGTGTTCTGAATATTTTACATTTGTACACTTTTTCTAATTTGCGTACTGCTGATGTCAAATGTCAAAATGGTTTTAGAGACATGTTCGTAACTTTGTCACCCATTTCGCTGTTTATTATGGTCTGGCAAAGTGTTTTAGAAACACGTTCCAAATGTTTCGAGCATTCGAGCTTCTACTTTTGCTTTTTTCTTTCTTTCAAAATGTCTTTGACAGACTTGTCAAAATTGGTTTCCTGTCATACGATGACACGTTGCTTACTTTCTTTTTACATGTTGTTATGGTGGGGAAAATGTGTTCAGGTGTAATATTCGTTGTGGACACGTTCTATTCAATTTATTCAAATGCCGTACGTGCTAACACTGGTAACTGTCACATAACACTTGTCAAAACTAGACTGCTGCAAAAGATCAGATCATTTATGCGTCGTCAATTTGTCAAAATTCGACAATAATAGCTCGGATTGGTGTCAATGGTGTCAGAAATATGTTATCGTTCAATAATCGATTTTCAATTGTGGGGAAAACTGGACGGCTCAGAGCATTGCGCTTAGTAATGTATTCTTCAATAAGTTCATTTAGACAGAATTCACCGTTTTTCTAAACGTGTCCTCATTTTCACTGGCGAAAAGTGATAATAATGCAATCGGTATTTTAAACCAATTTAAACCTTGCCATGTGCTAAAATTACCAACTTTTGGCATCTCGGGCAAAACTGCGACACGTCGCAAAATGCTTCGCCAGAATCATTTTCGGACCCCGTGTTTCGCAAAATTCACAGGCTGCAAGCTCTACAGGCGTCAATATTGATTCGGATTTTTGTTGAGCCTGCTTGCATTTATGTAAACAGCCTTATCTTAACCGAAGTTCAAAAAAGTAGAGAAATCGGGACACGAGCCACAAATCTCCATGCAGATTGCTACGTTTCTGGGAACGTAATGGGGGTGTGCGTCTGGTTTTCAAATAGCGCCAGAAATAACACTTGTTGGCATTGCGAAAAATCACGTGTACCTGCGTGGTAAACAATGCGCGTTAATTGTGGGCATTGTGAACAAAATTGCACGTCACTGCTAATGCATACTCAATTTGCATAAATCATGATCATCCTACGCTGCGCTTCATTTCATAACACGGTTTCAATAGACGCTACTACAGTTTCAGGTTTGAAATTATGAGTGTTTCATCCTTTGAGAGAAACTGCTATGAATATGGTAATAGACACCAGAGTCTAACGAGAACCAGAACACCTTTACCCTTTGTATACAATATCCCAATTTTCCGCATATGTATGCAGAAAGTTTACTCCATTCAGTTCACAATATCAACTATTATCCTTGGATGGAAAAGTTACGTGGGTATTGCCCGCATGGAAACTCAACATGCTGTCTGAACGCAGTCGTGTAGGAATAGGTTCGTTCCACTATTGCGGTATATATGGTAAATGTGGTGATTTGGAACATCGCTTAATATAATGCATGTACATGAATTTGTGGGTTCCTTCAAATTGTTGTGCATTTTCCTATTTTGCTGTCATCTTTTGGCAGTGGTCAAAACCTATGGCATGCGATTGACTGATGTCCATTTCGATCATAAATGAGCCACAAATTCAAAAAACGAAACCTGCTTATGTCTATAGAAATACATTTGTTGACAACACAAAAGCAGCAAATTGCTTAGCCATGTCCATTTTTTCATTTGAAACATGCACATCATGTGATCTTGAAACTAAACATGTTCTGCCGCTGCACATATATAACAGTCACATATTTGACAGACTTATTTAAATTTGTTGATAGTAAGTTAGGTATTTGGCTCCTGTACATGTAATTGTGAGTTAGGCCATTTGTATCCTAGACCGACCAAATTGCTCCCAATAAGTTCCATTATATGGGTGCACCCACAATGCTTAATAAGGTTAAAAAAACAGTAGTTGCAACATCTTACAATGGACTGTATTTCAATTACAGTTCAATTTATTTGAAACGCAGCATTCAGATTGAGAAAAAACAACGAAGTTTAAATAATTCAAATTATTAAGAGCGCATACCAGCATTACATGACAACCTACAAGTTACTGCATGGCATCACTTGGTATGAGTTTTAATTTCCCACCAATTCATCCCACATTCATTACATAGCATTTTCCAACATTTTGGAACCATCCTTGAGAGACACTGGCATCTATCTTACTTCTAGAATGCGTATTTTATTTAAAAAATGGATCAGTATCAGTATGGATTAGTAAATAATTTGTGGTACTAAGGGGCAACGATTTCGGTTGGGCGTGGTCCAAACACCATCACTTAGCTGCTGTAAGACACAATCGGTCATGTCTAGGTGTTGAAGGGGCCGTTAATTGACCCAGTCAAGGCGTGCCAAAGACCGGCTACTGCCAAACAGAATGTTAGAGCCGCATTTTGATCGGTCAATTAGCAGCGTCATGCCGATTATCGGGATGATATTTCATAATTTTGCACTGCTCAAAATATTTGCCTAGAGTGCGTCAGAGCAAACAGCGCTTTCGTAAGGCTGTCGAATCGGCCTGGATCGCCCTGGGATCTTGCAATCGATTCGTTTTTAAAGCAGGATACCGCACCTCAACAAGGTTAAAAATCCAATGAAAGGTGCTGACCGCGACCCCTTTGACTCCGGAGCCAGTCCCTGAACTCGAACCACGACTCGAGTCCAAGGTGACAGCTACATTTGGCTCTCGTTGCTACCCGTTGGAATTCACCTTGTTTCTTAAATCAGGGCTCCCACAGCTTTAGTCAAAATGCCTTGACTTTCCCAGGATAAAAGTTTAATTGTCCCCTGACCTATAAGGTTACCACATAGACCAGTGATAAGTAAAAAAATCGACCTGTGAATCTGCCTCACAAATTATGGATTTTTGCTATATTTTTTTGTAAAAAAAATTGCCCAGGAATATCAAGTACATCATCCAATGTAATGAAACGCTGTTGGAACAAATGGTTTAAAACCGATATTACAACTCATAGATTGTGGCATACACTTGTTTACTACATTTGCTTAGAAATTAGAAATGCTAATAATTAAGAATCATGGATTTGGTAATCAATTTCTCTACAAAATGTGCTTATAACTTAATTAAAGGAATGCCGAAGGCAAGAAATCTCCATAAATAAAAATAAATTATTTCTCTGACTTTCCGAAGTTAATTTCCCAGATTTAAAAATAAATAAAATTCTGTAGCAAAAACGTCAAAGAGAATATTTATGAATACCAAACTAGCAGCTTTTTTTGCGGTTCCAATTTGAACATTAATTGCGATCGGTTGGCTAATCGTCAAACCGCGTTTACCCCGCTCCGTTCGAAAAATGCGCGTTATTAATATTTGCCCCTTTTCCTGAAACTATTTGGGGCTTGGGTCGGCAGACTGACCCAGTTTCCCCGGACGGAGAGGGATTCCCCCTGCACGATACACCAGAGATGGGGCGAGCAGATTGCGGGCTGAGTGGGCCACAATTTCATAATTAACCCCTCCCCCAACCCCCCCCCCGTTTTCGATTAAAGCGAACGATAACCCAAAAACACGACTTCACAATTAAGGTCTGAGGACGTGCTTTAAATATTTCCGATTGTCAGTCGGTTAACGAGGGTGTTAAAAACGTAATCGCACGCGATGCTCTTCGACCCCCATCCCAAATTTGCAACTAAATCATCTCAGACCCAAGAATCAACGGGTTTAATTGCTTATGCAGACCGAAGATGGGGACAGGACATCACGTGCAGAAAGAGTTAAGAGGCAAAAAAAAACCCGAATAAATAAAAATAAATGGGAGGCCTACACACAAAAATGACACATTGTTTGCTTTAATTAGTTATTATAATTGCTAATTTTTTTATCTGTGTAGAATCGGTTGATCATTAGGGTCTGAGTTATTTTTCATATTTTAAAAGTGACACCTTCACCTTTATTTGTTAAAAACATAATAAATTTGAAAATCCCGTTATGAGATCGCCGAAAACGAGTTTTACTTCTCAATGAAACCTCCTAAGATGCGCGTTGGAGGTTGCGTAACGGTTTTTGCAAGATTATTTAATTTTTTATAAACTGCATTTTTATAAGTAAAGTAAACGAAAATACTATTGTTTATGAACAGTAGAAACGCAATTTTTCCTATTCCTGACGATTTTCTCTCTCCTGATTTCCCCTGTATTTCAAAGCGCGCACGAACCCTATAAATAAACAGGACATTTTCAATTTTTTAAAAAAATCACTCAGACTCTAGTGGATAACTAATTCTACATATGAAAAAATAAATTCGGCAATTACATTATAATAAAAAATTTGAAGTAAAAATGTATATACTTTCTGCTTAGTGGGATTCTTTTGGTCTTAATAAATAGAAAAACTCAATTTAATTTAGTAAATGTGAAATGTATTTATCAAGAAAGGTTTTATGAATATTGTTATTTTTAGGATTAGAATTAACCAAAAGTGACTTCCTTATAGGGATCTAGGATGAAGATCGTTCACATAAATGACCTAAAATACGTTATATTTTAATACGAACTACTTGTATTTTGTGCCCTGACAAATGAAAATTGGACGCTGGAATTTTCAGACTCCTAACCTCCCCCCTATTCCATGATCGTCTTGATCTGCGTGATCGCCTTGTTCCTACATGGTCCCTAACCCGACCATGAAAGCAAGATGCATTGGAAGGTTTGCATCCTGCAAAGCATGAATGAGCTTCATGATTGCCTTGGAGGCAACTTAAATCGGTACCTGAAAGAGGAAATTTCATCATGTGGAATTGACACTATTGAGGAAACTAAGAGGTGGATCTTTATGCAATGTATTTCCCCAGCAATATCGATTTATACATTTTCGATCAAAAGTAAAGGACGAGGAGGGCAATATTTGAATGCGTTTTATCGCGATTTATGCGCCTTGATTTGATATCGTTCAACGGTGCACAATGAAGAAATAGCGAAAAAAGGACATCGCATTTCGTTAGAATGCTATACAGAAGCAAACGGGAACGACTCGTTCTTATCCCTCAACTAAAAGAGCGAAATTCGGCGATAAACGTTCAGCGAAAGTATGAACTTCTAGATTAAAGAAATAAAAGACGAGATAAAGCATAAAAATACTACATTAAGAATAGAAGTTCCCAATGTTGCTGTTCGGGTCTGCGTATGTGGATGTCTTGCTGGTTACGGTACGCTAGATATCAATGCTCCAATACCAAATGCATTAACGTTCCCCCAGGAATAAAATGTTCAACTTCCCTGACTTCGCCAGTTCTTCAAAAAACATTTTCGTGTCCGTTACGTTCGCCGTCTATAATGAAACAGCTCGGGTGGAAAAAGTATATATGGATATATATGACTTTTTCCATTTATGGTTAAATGCTAAATTGGCTTCACATTGACCTGGATGTCCATTTACCTGAATAAATGTATAATACATGTAATGTAATGCAATGTATAATATACATGTATGGACATAATTGATTTATTTCATCTATAGTCATACCAGAAATGGCCATATTTGTTCCTACATACTCGTATATCCATAATTGACCGCAACTTATACACGCGTCTTATACATTGCCATATATCGCTCATGCATGGTTAGGTATGGCATATATCACCCCATATATGGCCGAACTTGGATTTTCTACCCGGGAGACTTTATAAGATAATTTTTTTTCCCGAAAACTGGCCAAAGCAACGCAAAATGAACAGTTTATCCATAAACCATATCGTTTGACCTTCACTCGACATTGACATCGGAGTGCATCGCAAGCGTTTGTTTACGCAATTTACGAAATTTCACGTAGATGCATCGCACCATCGCGCATCTTTTATCAAAGCCCAAACCCTGAATCACTCAGCGATAATTCTGATGAAAGCGCACTTAGCCATGTCCGTGGCGAGGAGCGATAGATGCTGGTGATGAGAAAAAACGCGAAATGTAACGTGATCCGCCAGACACAAACAAACCTCCGCTGATGGATGTCAAGATCAGCGCATTCTTGGAAGATGTACCTGCCTCACGAACATTGCGTTTATTTTCATTGTCTTCCAGGCAAACATTTTATCAGTCAACGCGCATCTGCATATTAGACGCTAATGGCCAGTGACTGCCGTTGCGACTGATAAACAGGAAGTGAGCGCAGAGCAAACCAGAAGTAAGCAGAGTAAGCGGGTGCTACTTACCCCTTGCTTAATGAAACAGACGCCATTTTGTCAATTCGGATCATTGTTCAAATTCTCAAGGATGAGCCAAAAGCATGCCCTCTTATGCAAAAAAATTACTCGTACAATCTTGCTTCAAATACTTCTTATAATTACTAAATTTACTACACCCAATGCAGAACTGGTAGTCCACCAGGGTTTCAGATTTGAGTTCTAATTGGAAAACATCCCGTTTACGTATAAAAAAAATTGTAAGAAATTTGTTAAAAAACAAAAAAGACATGCGACCCCCAATATAGGGCTTTCTTGCAAGACAATCTTGCATTACTGGTTGCATACGTTTGTTTCTGACAATTTTTTTTCCAATTCATAAACGGGCGTTGTGAAATCATAAACTAAAGCTGCAATCACATTGGGGAAAATAATTTTTTTTTGCATGGTAGATGGCTCAGCCATAATTCAGCAGTTAGATATGAAAATTGAATTCGGAAAGCTCGTTTTGTAAACAGTTATTCGCCTAATTTGATTAAAAGTCCTCATCAGTTTCTCAGGGGAGAAGCCTTAAAACAACACTAAACCATTTGCATTTATTGGAAAAAGCTACATGCCTTTACCTCTGTAATGATAGAAGTGTTCGTAAAGGGAATACGATGCTCTGCAATGAAATTGAAGAGTTGCTTAATTTGTCTGAAACGCGAGTCATTTTCTTCACAATTGGTGGGAATGCCTGACATTGCATTTTCAGACTATTTTACTATGAAATTCAAGAGGAATTTTAGCCAATGTAAGTGCGTTTGAAATTGCTTTAAATTGTTCACAAAATCAGCCATTCCGAGTTTAACTAGGATGCGTACTTGCTGAACAAGATGCTTTTATTTTTTTTAATACCTTTAGGCTTCTGCGCTCGCAAGTGTATTTTTCTTACTAAATATTGAAAATTTCAATCTGGAAGTGGAGCTACGCTTCTTTTAGTATGGGGGGAAGGTGGGAGAGGGTGGAATTGACCAAATCTGTTTGGAGACCCTTGCTCCAGCAGCTGCATCCAGATCCAGGCGCTATTTTGCTGCACAGCAAGAAAAATTGCGCACAATGATAAATCGGAAAAATAACACGACGTGTTTTTTTAAACTTTTTAGAAGCCATATTTTTTTTCAATGTCAAACTTCTCGCGGATTATGTGACGCGGTCTATCGGGAATATTATTCTTAGGAGACAAACTAAAGATGTCTCGCTTATTCATGCATTCCCAATCTGTTTTGATAATATTTTCAAAAACGAGTGTTTCTTTAATCGATTTATATTTAGGCACGCGGGTAAATAAACGTTTCACTTCAGCACTACTCAACTATAGTCAGTCCAAAACTAACTGGGATATTCAAATGGACCAATACAATGCAAGATGCTGTTTGCAATTAATCATGCCATCAGATGGGCATCGGGGTGGCTTTCTGAATGATCGAAGACGTTATTTTTTAGCTGCATTCATTGGTTAAGGCTCAGTTTGATTTTTGTAATTTTGTTTTTTTTTAATAAAAAGGCGGACTGAAATCCATCACTTGTGATAGATCTACAAAAAAATTTTTTAAATGCTTTTAAAGCTCACTTCGCTATTGCTATTTGTAAACACATTTCATGGGAAAAACGTACATTTAAAACAGATGATTTCTGCTTACGTTTTTCAAAACGTCTCCTTTTAGCGCTCCTTTACACAAACACATTTTTGTATTGACATGTTTTCTAAAATCCATAATTTGTCATTAAGAGTTTCAAAAATGTTAATTTCTGGCTTTCCATTTTCATAATTTGTGTTGTTTTTTTTAAAAAATAAAGATTTAAAAAACAGGGTTTCCCATCCCTGTACAGAAGAATAGTGAGCTGCCCCTTAAAGTGTCCACCTATACATACACACCAGCTTCTCAGGACAGCAGACTTACGAGTGGCTTCAAACTCAGCTGAAGTTTAAAGCCGAAAATGTGTATGGAATATTCAAACAGCATACAATGCGAGTCTGTACATGTAAGTTCCAAGTACGACATGCGTGTCCCTATTTCAGGCCCTAAACAGTTTTCCAGTTATTTCGCAGTCCCGCAAAGTGATTTTCGCTTTTCACCACCACGGCGCTTCTCGGTCATTCATTCGAACTTAAAATCGCCATCGCGTCTGTGGTCGTCAATCATACAGAAATGACGAGATCAACACAAAAATAGCGACTGAAATCCTCAGATGGGGCCGCCATCTTGAGTCAACATCCCTTTCCTCGCCGTCCATGTGTCACTGAGGTTATCGCCTCCGAATATGTCAGCCGAATGTGCAAAGGCATCACTACATGTATACATTATATAAATGGAATATTTCAACAGTACTGTAGATGCCTTTAAAATATAAAAACGTGTGGTTGTACAGTAGTTCACCCTCAGTATGCGATTATCTACAGTTACCACTATAATTCTGTACTGATATCACTGTCTCTATATTGATGCCACTATATACAGTATAGTGTTTTTTTAACCACTGGTATCAATATGCTTGGTGATGTCCCTATCATAGTGGGTTTTTTTGGACTACTATTATAAGTATGGTTGGTGAAATCGCGAAATTGTTTTCATAATATCACCAGATATCAGTATATTTGTACTGATATAAACTGATCTTACCACCGGGGGATATGTGAAAACATGCGCCAAAAACAGTAATTAACATTCATCGTACTCCAGTTTTTTTTTGTACATTTAATTGCAAAATTAGATTAGATAAGATTAGTCAAAGCTTGGGAACTACAACTACTAATGCTTTGGTTTCCTCCCAATGTCCATGAAAAAAAAATTTAAATTGCGCACA
>JAQIXS010005645.1:0-12198 GCA_034700785.1 Rossiulus vilnensis
ATCTAAACTATTCAATTTTCTGTCTGTTGTAATTTGTCCTTTCTGTGACCATTTAAATTAAATACGCACCTATTCTAAGTAAAAACTTAACTTTCTAAAACTACTCTGTAGCTTTTTAAAATCCGTCTAGTTCCCATTGAAAGCCATACAGTTCTTAACTTTTTAAACAACTTACAAGGTTACTGCTTAATCTGCCTTGCTTTCTTTTTGAAATTTCGCTGTGAAATTCTTGTTTTTGAAATTCAAGTGTTTGTGAAATTTAAACACGTTATCTTAAATTCCCTAATTTGATCTAGTTAAGGGAGAAGACATTAACTAACAGTGAGCAGCATTTTTGTTGTTAATGGTTTGAAGAATTTATTTGCGTCGAGATTATAAATATTTATAATACGACTTAAGGCTGAGCCAAAGGGAAGTCCACCATGAAAAAATATACAGTTTTTGCATTTCAAATGTTTTTTATTATTGCTAAATTTATTTCCTCCAGTGTAAAATTCGTCATTTATTAGGATCTCCCTTTCGTTTTATTATTTTAAAATAATCCATTCATTTATTTAAAAAAAGTAATAACTTGGAAAAACTTTTCTGCAACTTGCAATGCAAGGCTGTATTGCAGGTAAGACCCTCTTTAGGAAGTCGCATTACGTTTTTTCAAATTTATTTAATTGTTTAAAAATAAATAAACGGGACATTTTGAAATTATAAAACATAACCGAAACCGTATTGTACGACCAATTTTACACTGGGAAAAATAGATTTAACAATTATAATAAGCATTTGAAGCAAAAATGTGAAATTGTTTTGCATGGTGGACATCCTTTTTGCTCAGCCTTAAACTTAAAATTGGCTGTGCAGGATCCCAATGGTCTTCAGGACAGATGCGGCAGATAATGTAGACATACACATTGTATAGAAAATTGCATTGGCAAACACATTGGCAAATGGATGCTAATTATGGACTTTGATTTGTTGATAAAACAAATTGATTCCAATTTTTATATTGATCGCTTTAATTATTCGTTAACTAGTCTGTAATGTTTTTCAGGCGAATGCCATTTTCATTTGGCTAATGATGCTATCTGGTTATTAGCATAATTGATATTTAGAGATAAGTCAAGTAGATAAACAATATCATGAATGCATACTATGTAGTGTGTATATTTAAATAATGAAGCACAAAACTAAAATGTGTTTAATATCTCTTCAAACAAAATCTCTCTTATCAGTGATATGATGTCAATCATACTAATAAGAGTATTGAGCTCTATAAAGAACATTTCCCATGTCATACACAAAGAAGACAAATATACCATATTGTAGCACTTTTTATGATGATAAGTGTTTCTTAGTGGAATTGTTTAAAATTTTATCAACTAATTGATGCGCATGTAATAAAGCTGTAAAATTATTTTCTAAACGGATTGTTTCCGGAAGTGCATATGAATAACTATGACTGATGATGACTCACTCAGTCACTGGCATAATAAACTAAATAAGCACATGTTTTCAAATAAATCATTATAAGAACAGTTATTCTGCATCACATGTTTTACTAATAAACTTTTTCGGACTTCAGCAAATTACTTGGACGGAAGCTGAATTCATTGAGTGGATGATTCGAATAATTTAAGTATTGTGCACGGGATAGAGCAGTTATAACAAATAAAATTACCTCCATTTAAGGACATGAACTTGAAATGTTTTTTCATGCACCTTACCAATGTCATCGTGCGGTTACTTACTAAAATTACTTTCTCCAATGCTGTGTTTGATTGCCTGATTTGAAAGCTCATTATGAGACAATATATCATAAGGCTGTAAAGGGATCGAGCCTACCAGCATAAACCACTTCCTCTTTATTTAATAAATAATTGAATAAGTATTATCGATTCCGTCTTTTCTTGCTAATTGAACTATTCCAAAGATAATTGCATTCAGCCTACAATTTAGCTTCTTCCAGTTGGCAACCAAAACGGAAAGCAATCATTGGTTAAACCCTATTTTGTTTTCCTATGTAACCGCATGAGATTTTAAAATTATCAAGTTGAGTACAACGTTTAAGCTATCAGTGTTAAACATGCAAATTGTTCAGGTTTAATGCAAAAAAATTGAAAAACACAAAATACTGTATCAACAACACATATAGACATATTTGTATGTATTTTTAAAGATTTACACCGTATACCTGTCATTTCGACTGTACATTGGATTTTCTTATAAACTCATGATAAGTACTTTGACTACAATTCTTCTAATTTTTTTAAAGAATCTCCTTAATCTGACTGTCAACACAAGATCTAGCTAGCAAATCTTTCGTTTTCCAATTCATTTATTGTAAATACAGACCGTAATTACGATGCAGAGAATCGTCGAGCTTTCTTACCTTAAGATTATCGCTTGTTCATCAATGAAGAAATGTCTGTCATAATTAGCAGGAGCCTGGCAATCCTCGGTTTGAGCACTTTAAATAATGTCATGATTGCTATTAGAGTTAATTAAAGCCTTTATGCTTTGCTATTTACGAAAGCGTGCTTGCTCATGATAAGGTACACTTCGAATATTTAGCCCTGTTGTAATCAAAGATGATGCGCGCCAATGGCAGCGATGCCGTTTATGAAGAGGCCGGTCCATTTTCCAACAGTCATATATTGCAAACATTTCCATCGTCACAATCGATCACAGTTGTTGCCTGCTTAAGTCTCTATGACAACAGTGGTCAAAAAAACATTTGTTTGCCACGTTGTGCTGCGCCATCTAGGCTGTTCGTGGAACAATCTATGTATTGGCGTTTGCGTTTAAAAAAACGGATGCTAAAGAGAAATGCAGTCGAATTTTAAATCGTGAGAAAAACTAGTTTTGAATTAAAAATTCACTGATAAATCCACTATCGATAAATCGGCGCTGTTGTTATGTCAGTGCACCTGAATTCCAGTAAAACTGGTTTGAAATTGATACTGATGGGACCCACGACGAAAGATTAATTTAGCGTAGTGTCATTTCCTATGCTTGGGTTTTATTTACTAAATATATACGTCGTTTGAATGTCGTTTTTTAAAATGAGTTAACAATTTTGGTATGTGAAGGTTTAATTGGGACTAACTTTACGATAGGCAACATTATAGCTGTCCTAACCTCTTTTATATTTAACCAGAATTTAGAAGGGATGGTATATCTGAGATTCAATTATACATTTTAAAACCAAATAAACACATTGTTTGCCGAGTAATTTGCAAGCTTTTTATTTTGCTAATTGACAAGCAATCAATATAATCTATCTAAATGTTCACTTCTTTAAGCTGAATATTTGTCCACATTATATGATGCTTTATTTTCGCTTCTATCAACCTTCGGAAAATGCCTTGATGGTGTTAGTCGCGAATAAATTTATTAATAGTTTATTAATATCCAATAAACACGCGTCGTTTCCCGTCACGCTAAATGTTTATGGCTTCATTATACCGTTCATTCAATTGTGCAAGTACTACAGATCAATCTTGATATCCGTATTCAATTTTGGGGTCTGAAGTACCCGGAGCGCTTAGCAGTACACACGTTTGAAGTGTAATACAAGTACATGTATATCCGATATTGTAAATTAAGATTATAACGAATGCGATTGTGGTGACGATTACGCATTTTTTAAAATTATGTTATACACAGAATAAAGTCTCAGAATAATTTACCCTTTGTAAAGCCATGCCATCCGCTAGGTTTCAGCATTATTGTGTGTAGCAATTTTTGATGGTACATGTTCTGCATTTTTAGGACATTTTTCTAAATACATTTTAAAATTTTTATCATGAGAACTCCGCAGGTGAACGTTTTGGAAAAATTAATCAAAAGTTATGGATTTTAGACTGTATTTCTCTATAAAAGCTTTACTGAAGAATGCGAATTAAAAAAACTTTGAGGGCGAATTTTTTCGGAAACGTAGATCAAATCAAAGATTCAAACTTTGTTTAAAATGCGTTAGTTAAAGGAACGGTGAAAGGCGAGAATGTTTGAAAAACTTAAGCAGGAATAATTTATTTCAAATGCACTTTCCATGAAATAAGTATAAAAATTAATAAGCGAAGTGAATTATAAAAGTATTCATTTAAACGTATGTCATTAATACACTTTTTGTAAATCTACCACAAGTGATGAATTTTAACTAATCTGCATTTTTATAACAACAAAATTTACTAATGCTATTTATTAAAGAAACACCTTTAGACGCTTAAGCCTTCACACAATACATGTATATCATTCTAAATGCAGACATTGTCTTAGATACTACTAAGTTTCCGGTTCCTCTCCCTTGGTTTCCGGGTCAAGGTGCCATATTATTTATTCTGTAACAATTATTAATAAGTATGTATATCTGTAACTTGAAGAATAGTTTGAATAATTGAAATCAGTACGCATCTGAAAAAAAAGCAGTATGATGTTTATGGTTTGCCCCCATCGATCCACGGTTAACCATCCACGCAATTCACCGATTCATAACCGGTTAAGACCGGAGCCTGTTTACACTACCGCTTTTAACCGGTGGAGACTCGAGAGTAGAAACTACTAAAATGGCGGAGAAAAACCAGCAGCCTATTCAGCCTCCTATGGTGAAAATCGGGCATTACATTTTAGGAGAAACCCTCGGAGTGGGAACGTTTGGAAAAGTGAAAAGTGAGATTTCGTATCTTCAAATATTGGCCGTCGTTTGATAGTCATTTGTGAATTATGCATTTGATTTGCGTTTTCCGTCCTCGTTGGGGCATTGGCATTTAATTTTTGCGCATCCATATTTTCGTTTTTTGCAGTCGGGGAGCATCAGCTGACCAAGCATAAAGTTGCCGTGAAAATTCTGAATAGACAGAAAATTAAGAATCTCGATGTCGTTGGCAAAATTCGTCGAGAAATTCAGAATCTTAAACTTTTTCGTCACCCTCACATCATTAAATTGTAAGTGCAAAGAACTTGTCGACCTTGAATTCCCCCCTGAATATGGAGCGTTTCAGCGCTGTTATGTTGTTTTTGTATTGTTAAGGCCACATGGTTGTTGTTTTGAAATTGATGTTTTATTTATTACATTGAAAATAGGTATCAGGTGATCAGCACACCAACGGATATTTTCATGATTATGGAATATGTGTCAGGCGGAGAGCTTTTTGAATATATCGTCAAGCATGGCAAGGTAATTGTAACACTAATATTTACGTATTTAATTGATTATGTGAAGGAATGCCAGACAAGCGCTCTGCAGGTTAAAGAATGTCCAGTTGTCCGCAAATCCTTACTGTTTCCTAGGTTTGCATGCAGGTTTCAATGGTTTAAAATCGATCATGTAAAATACAATAGGCTATCACGTCGTTGGTTTTCAGTTTAAATATTTAAGGACATGGTTGACAGCAATTTGCAGATTTCCAAAGTTGCTTTTTGGCATATGCAGCACAGATCCTATAAAAAGCGGCCATGATCGACCTTGTACCTTTCCTTCTCTATTTTATTATCCTATCAATCAATGAACATTTTGTCTTTTTTCAGCTAAAGGAGCATGAAGCCCGTCGGTTTTTCCAGCAGATAATTTCTGGCGTAGATTATTGCCATCGTCATATGGTAGTTCATAGAGATCTTAAACCGGAAAATCTTCTTTTGGATCAAAATCTCCATGTTAAGATTGCAGATTTTGGTACCCACAATTTAATATTATTACGTTAAGTAATAATGATAATTGCTGATGTGAAGCTTATATTTATACAATGCATGTGCTTTTCTAAGGTTTGTCAAACATGATGATGGATGGCGAGTTTTTAAGAACTAGCTGTGGCTCTCCAAATTATGCTGCACCTGAAGTAATTTCTGGAAAGTACGTATTTCAGTCCTTTGATAATTACAGATTTAAAGATCAAAATGTTTAAAAACTAATTTAAATAACTGAACAGGTTATATGCTGGTCCTGAGGTAGACATCTGGAGTTGTGGCGTTATACTTTATGCACTCTTGTGTGGAACAGTAAGTATACCTAAGAATTTTCAAACTGAATTTCACAGGCAGTTCCATTGCCGATGCTGATTTAGATTTTTTTGTAGCTTCCATTTGATGATGAGCATGTGCCTACATTATTTAGGAAGATAAAATGTAAGTCCGTATTTGCATTAGCATTTAATTCAATTTTTTATAACAATTATAAAAATTGTCACCATTGTGTTGTAGCTGGAATTTTTTCAATTCCGGATTACCTAAATAAGACGGTCGTTAGTCTTTTAGTCCACATGTTACAAGTGGATCCCATTAAAAGGGCAACAATAGAAGATATAAAGTAAGTTTTAGCAATCAGTAGATAGATATCTTTACAATTACAGGAATCGTATATTGGAACAATTAGTTGCCTTGATATTTCTATTGTAATTATTTTATCAAAAATTCCAATTACAGATTAAGTGAGCACCTAGTTGTCTTATTGTACTGCTTCTGTAATATTTGTAATAGAATTTTACTCAACTTTTGATTGAAATGTATTCAGTTAAAAATTCCATTATATAAAAATTGTAGATTGTAAAATGTTTTGGCAAAATTTATCATTGTTCATTTCAATAGCGATTATTTCAGTTTTATGGAATGATTAATTTGAGAAATGTTGGTTTTATCTTTCTTTGCTATACTTTTGCTGGTTTGTTTCATAACATTTTCGCTCTTTTAATTTGAAATTGTTATTATTTTAGGAATCATGCATGGTTTCAGAAAGATCTTCCTGAATATCTATTTCCACCAGCAACTGAACAGGATTCTTCCATTGTTGACACTGATTGCATTAAGGAAGTGTGTGAGGTAGACAATGATTTTTATGTAAACAAGCAGTGTATAGTATATTGTTTGATTGGATACATATTGAAATTTGGCTAATGTTTCAGAAATTTGGAGTAAAAGAAGCTGAAGTTCATGGAGCCCTGATGAGTGGTGATCCACATGATCAGCTAGCAATTGCATACCACCTAATCATCGACAATAAAAGAATAGCAGATGAAGCAGCAAAGTTTGAAATTCGGGATTTTTACTTGGCAGGAAGTCCACCTCCAGTGCTAACCGATTTGGTAAAAAGCCGTCTATGGCATGACTTTTAGTGGAAAACCATACATGAGGAATTCAAGTTTATCCTCTCTTTTAGTCCCCAAGCCCAGTTAAACCTCACCCAGAGAGAATTGCTCGTAAGTATTTCGCACACAAAATCGGTGTTAGTTCATTAAAAGTAGACTGCTGAAATAGATAATATGTAACATTGCTCAGAATGGCCAAATCATCAGTTTATAATAATTTGGCAAGCCAGGTTTTGTGGGAATCTTTTGAAAATTAAAGGCTAGGGATAGAATCGTTTCAGTTTTAAAGCTTTCTCTAGATAGAAACGTATTGGTGGTGTAATTAGCTGTTAGCTGTTGCCATACATATTACAAGAAATGTTGCATTCCATTAGCTCATCTTGTTCCATTGCGTGAGAGATGCTTAAGTGGTGGAAATGGAGATAAACAGAAAGGGACGCCCATAAAGAGAGCAAAGTGGCATTTGGGTAAGTACTGTATTTCATCCTATATTGTGAACAGCAACATTAACTTAACAAAAATTTTGCCAAAAGCAAAGTTTTTTTGCTGTGGAATCTTTACACGTTTTAACTGGAATCCCTAAATCGGTACCATTTTTCTTGTTATTTAACTTGATAAATCGATTTTATTCTTAGGCATAAGATCACAAAGTAGACCTCACGACATAATGAATGAGGTGTTTAGAGCCATGAAATCACTTGGATTTGTAAGTAACATGGAACTCATGAATTTACATTAAATCGTAAATTGCGGACAGTTCCATATTTTGTTTTAATATACTGCTTTAGGAATGGAAAGTGGTGAATTCTTACCAAGTACTCGTAAGAAGGAAGAATTCCGTTTCAGGGCAATATGTGAGTTATTAATGTTTACTTTAATTATTTGAATAACTGTGGATGCACTGATTTAATGCATATTTATATTTTTCACCAAGGTTAAAATGAGCCTTCAGTTATATCAGGTTGATTATAAAAGCTTCCTCTTGGATTTTAAGAGCTTGAACAGTGACTCCAAAGACTATGCCCGTAAGTTTTTGTCCTCTGGTCGACACGAGTGAATTCTTGAGGGTTTGCCTGAAATCCGCCATAAATTGTTCATATATTGGATGGTTACTTTTACTTATCATTATTAAATTTCGGAAACTTTTAATCAAATGAATTTTCAGATAATGTGTTAATCATAGACTTGAGTGAATTCGATTTATCTCATAATTTCAGATCCTGATGCACCAGGTGGCCACTACACAATGGAATTTTTTGAAATGTGTGCTGCACTCATTACGCAGTTGGCACGTTGAAAACGAAAACCCCGGTACAAGTTGGCATTGAGCGGTTTTTAATGAACCGCTGTTGGTTATTAGATTTACTACTACTAGGTAAAGTTTACTCTACTCCAGTTTTGAGTTGTCCAAGAAAAATGATAATTACTCTATTAAGACCAGTTTGCATGCGTTTGTGTGGCAGTCTAGTGCTATAGTATACGTATCATATTCTTGAAGTGACATAATAATGCAGGGTTCCCATAAACAGAAAGGCGAACTTTTAAAAAAAAATTAATGTCAAAATAAAGATTTCTGAGTTGTGGTACATGTACTTTCTTAATAGTACAACTTGAATTGATGTTTCGAACAAAATTCAACCATTTTCGTACTACACAAAATCCCGTAAAGTCAGTACAAAGTATGAAATCACTTCCTGTTGAATATTTAGACAGTGAAATTATCCAGCCTAAGAATCAAGGACATGTCTATTAGGGTAAAAACATTCGCAGTGTTGTAATTACCGTTTATTTACCAAATAATTGCAACCCGTACAATAAAGATTGTTAACATTGGTCAGGAGCGATTATTTTGAACCGGACGCAGCAGATGCATTTCCACCTGGAGGTCCTCCTCGCTTGCGGGGCTTGGGCACGGTTCCTTCACGAAATCCATTCCTAAAATATTAACGTAATTATTAATAACATTTCACCAATTTTACTGCATTAGATCATTCACGTCGCTTTGATCTGTATCAGTTTTGAAACATGCCACTAGATCTGCATACATTTGCATTACATGCACATTTAGAAACTACATCAATCTAGTGGCATGTTTCAAAACTGGTACAGATAAAATAACACCAGAAGCAAATTCAAGTTACTTTAAATTGCATCTCTAGCAAATGCAATTTATAGGAATGCTGTCCCTACTGCTTCACAACAATGGTCTCATTTTATACATACCTGAATCTGCGGAACACTTTCTTTAAATGACGCATGCGGCCAGTTCCAGTCGTCTTCCTTCTTTGCCCTTTAATGCTCCAATTATCTAGAGAAAAATACCAAGATGTTACTGTACTAATGACAACAGTGGTATTGGCTACGTGTACACGAAAACTTGTCGGCAAGCCTACTTACAGTGTCTCAACTTCTTGCTGGGATATCCACATTGGGCACATTTGCTCTTTTGAATGTGGTAACTGCTACGACCACATCTACGACAAAGAGTATGAGTCTTATTGTGGCGTTTGCCAAGACTCGAGGTTCCTTTCGTCTAAAATGAAAAATGTGGCACTTGAGTACAAAAAATGAGGCGAAGCTCGGCGAGATTCGATATCAATCAACATTTTAACTTAATTTAGGGAAAAAATAACAAGACAACAAAACAAGGCACACATCATACAATGCTCGTACGCATACATTTATTATATTAGTAAGGAATTTTGCAGGATGGATACCGATAAAAAAATGGATTCATAAAATAGCTTACCATTTTCGCTCAAATGAAGAACAGAAAGGCCACACGAGGCTCCCTGTTACATACGAGCATAGAGCGGATTCAGCGTATAACGACGCACATGCGCAATTGAAGTGACCGGAAGTCACCTGACGCGTCACCGTTTGGTGTCAATACGCGATTGCTTTGCAAAAATACGAACACAAGCAGGTTTGGCGGTCGTCAAGCGCAAATTACGGACAAGCGGTATCGCAAGCGTGGTTTTGAGACGTGTGAATTACGCTTATTTATGACTTTACGCTTCGGTTTTCTTGATTCGGGGGCGGACTATTTTTTTGAACGGCGACGCACGACGCGGAAGTCAGGTTGAATTATTCGCGCAGCGGCTGCGGAGCCGCTCGGCTTTCGCTCTGTCCAAAAGGTATCCTTTTAAATTTTATTCAATCAGCCCATACACAACCTGATAAACAATGCTCGCTAAAAGGCTGTTATTCATAGTTTGTATTAGAAGTAGCAATAAAGTAGAAACCTGTGAAATATAATATTGTAAGTATTTATTTTATCTTGTTCTACTTCTTTAAAACAATGCAATGGGATATTTTAGTCGGATTCAAACAAGAAGTAACTGAGCCCTTACCATTCAGAGCTATTCAGCTTTTCGATCATGCCTTCTCTCATAAATAGAGTCGACGGGGACAGGAAAGATTAATTGCACAACGGACTCTTTTCTTTCGATTGGTCCATTTATATTCCCAGTTTCTTCTTATTTTAATCCGACTATAGTTTGAAATAAAATATCATTTTAATTAATACATTTTTAGACCTATTGGGCAGTTTGGGGAATTTTTGTTAATTGTCAATTTGTGCCAGTCTCAAAGACATAAGTCACCCAAATTTCTAGGTTAAATTCCCAGATTTACAATTAATTATCTCAAAAATTTCGCCTGCGGCGTTCTATTTTTGAAGTAATAGTATTTGTAAGAATTTGTTTCTACAAAATTTAAAGGCTAAAAGTCATGATTTTGAAATGAGCGTTTTTTGCCTAGGGCATTTCATTTTTTTTAAAAGGTATTTGTAGGAAACTTGCACAAAGTTATAGTCTAAAATTCCATATTTTGATCAACTTTCTCTAAATTTTCACCTACTGCATTCCATGATTTTAAATAATCGACCTGTTTTTTGAAACCTTAAAGAGAAAAAATAAAAATGTAGTTTCCAATAGAAAAATAACTGCTCTTCCTAATAAAAATGAACAAAATAAATCTAAGTTGACAGCTTTTGAGATATTTGGCTTTGAAAATGGGTCATATTTGTCATGTTGTGACGTCAGGACATGTTCATGATCAAATGTCCAATTTCATTTTTTTTAATTATAGAATAAAAACTAAGGGGCAATGACACTCCTAAGAAATATGTCCTAGTTACGCAAATGGTTATATATCCAGGAACTTATCTAGGCCGTATAGTGAGGTATGAGTGAATATATATTTTTATTTGGCAGACTGTTTGACTTCAAACACAATTGGGCTTCTAACAAGCCCACTTGGTGACACTGTTCCCGAGTCCCGACTTCCCCTTTGTGTTTAATCGGTGCTGACCTCTAGTGTGATATAAACGCAGCACGATAGAGCATTTTGCTCTGCAATTGTTTAATTAATTTCATTTTGATTTCTTGATGTATGAGTAACTCGATAAATGATTAAAGTTAACTATACGTAATGGGATCATATAAGATAACAAATATATATTTAATGAACATTTAAAGTTAGTGTTAAAACAATAGTGTAACCACTGAACTATCCTTCCAAATTTAAAGAGTACATATAAAAGAAACTTAGCACATTTGCAATTGGTAGGTCCGGAGCTAATGGGTTGCTAATCAGACTGCTTCGTTACTACTTAGCCTTGACGCTAGTATAAATCCCCCCATCAGCGACTTTGACCTGCCATTTTTGTCACATTTTTTCATATCTCCATTGCTGTAGTTTTATTTAATAGTCATGTGTATTAAAATGCATGCACGTTAATTCAGGCGGTTAATGCAGTAGTGGTGTAGTCACATTTCCCTAATTAAGATATTAAATGCACGTTTTGTTATAAATACTGTCATATACAAGTATTACAGTGAATCGAATCCATGTTGAACTGCCTTCAGTTGGTGGTAACTTTGACTTACTATACTTATTCTTTCAAAAGTTTGACATGTGTAGGTTTATTTTTGAACTTAATTCGAACAAATTGATTTACACCACTATGGCTTTAACCACCTTAATTCTAGCATACATTTTTAACTTGTCACATTTGTTGTCTTGAGTGAAAATTTACCTTAATATTGTTATTACAGTGGAACCTCGATAACTCGACTTCCTATAAATAGAATAATACGCTAACTCGAACTTTTAATCAAGTCCC
>JAQIXS010005646.1:0-12188 GCA_034700785.1 Rossiulus vilnensis
TGATAGCCCAAATTTGTTAGGAATTCAGTTTAACAATGATGTGGGCATTTCCCACATGGGAGTTCACTCCTAATACTTTTGTGGGTATTTTGCTCCCCTACCAAACGGCATTCGCTTGCTGACTGTAGGGTACTGAGTTGTATTGAATTGAAATCCGACCAATTACAGTGACATATTTTTTTATTATTCCACTAGTGTCTTCCCAGGTGTCCAGACACCGCATTGTCCACCCCAAAGACCAGATCGCCGCTTACGCCAAGGCAGCAAAACTGGACGTCGATCGCAGTATCGAAATATCGCAATTTAATTGCCACTACAACAACCGATATCCGGCTCTTATTAGAGACTGATGATAGTTTTATAAATTTTTATACATTGATAATTATTTTTTGGCAATTTTATAAATTTATGATGGACATGGTGCGAGTATTTGTACACGAAATTCGTGTAATAACCCCGAAGTGGAAAAAAATGAGCCAAATTGAAAGAAAATCAATTTAGTAAAATTATGATAAACGAGCAAACATTTTCTGAAAAAATCATTTCGCAGAAAATATTCTAGTAAAATTACAAAAAGCCGACTTAAAATTTTCTAAAAAAATGACTTCGAATTGGAAGAAAATATACCCAGTAAAATTACTAAAACAAACGACCGGAAATGTTATGAAAAAATGACGTCAGTAAAATGAAGTAAAATTTCAGGAAAAAAAAATATCTTCAGATGTTTTTATGAGTGTCCATTTTAATTTATTTTGCATGAAATTTATTTAAAAGAGGGTTCGCCACCACATACACAACATCTGCTACTCTAAGATTGGCCAATGAATTTGTCTCCTTCTACTTTAGTTTACAAATAGTAGAGTCCAATATATTATGTCAAGTTATCTATAAAAATGCAACGTTTTTTTTTAAACTGTAAAATTAACACCGAAAAAGTATCGATTTTAGAAAAGAACTAACTTGTTTACTAATTTAGCGTTATCCATAATCATTACTTCCGTTTCCAAAATCATTTTCTTTATTGAAATGCTTGGAAGATCAGTTAATTTTTGCTATCGATTAAAACACTAAATCATTTATCAATTCTGTAGAATGATGGATGAAACGATAAATATAAAAAAATAATAAAAAAAATGAATATATAATAAATAAAATATATGAAATAATAAAATTCATTAAAAAAATAAATTAAAAACATTATCGAATTATTGCAACACAGTTTATTATTATTATTATCGTCAAGGCGTTAAACGTAGGCCTTTTTCCACAAATTTTCCACAAATTTCAATGGCCCTAGTGCCGTGCTTGAAGTCGATCTCAAGTACGACACACGATGTTATCGGTTTCGGTTATGTTTTCGTTTTTTACGTTCTGCGTTCGAACTGTTAACTTTTGACCTCGCCCTGGATCTTGACAATGAGCTTGTTTTTATTAAATAAATGTTTTAACAGAAACAAGTCTGGATGAACTTTTCATCCGAAAATACTTTGATCGACACTGTTTTCGATCAAACGTCAAAGTTTTTGCGTGGCTCAAGTCGCGAAAACAAAAATGTTCCTAAAATCATCGGTTATCTCTGGTTTGCTCATCTTGTGTTTAGCACTCGTCAACGGAAATTATTACAACGGTCGTTACCGCAACGGAACTTCCGGTTGCGTCGTTCCGAACAGCGTGGTCAACGTCACTTTGGAACAAGTACGTAATGTAGGCTAATCTTCGATTAAAATTCACTTTTTTTTCAGTGCGGTAACTTAATGGATGACCACTGGTCAGGTGTATCGCTATGGCGGAGGCTTCGTCAAATCCGTCGTCAATTTCCCACCGGATCAAGACACCCACCGGAAATGCATCACGGTTTACATCCCCAAACTGGAGGGCGACGTCCTGCACGTAACCTACACCTCGGAAACGATTGCGTGAGTTTCACTAATCGGCCGTTAAGCCGTGCGAAGAAGCAAATCAAGACGTGTTTAATCTTTGGTCAAGTTAACGTTAACTGTACACGAGAACTTTGCTGTAATCGTGCAATTGTTGCAATTAGGGCCGGTTGCACCATTATAGGTTAAATGAAAGGTTAGATAACTTGGTGTTATCCATAACCAGGAGTTAATCCAAGGTTCAACAGGTGTTTCTTGTACCATTTTACCGTAGGGATATTTATCACAAGCTATAGTAAACATGGAGATTGTATGATATTACAATCCTTATTTTAACCCATAGTTACTTGACTGCTAATTATCCGTGGTGCAATGCTTTTCCTCAGTTAATTTGAGGTTTACCCTGGGTTTTCGATCCTTTTGTTGTATTTTGTGTCTTAATTTACTGAAAACGTTTGCAGAAATGCACGAAAATCCCTTGATGCAAATTACAATTTTAAATATCACCTGCGGAGTATTTCCGCCTTTGAAATTACAACATAACGACTATTCGTTCGTTCCTTTTCGGTTGCATTTCTTCGTTTGCGGCGCACCGGAAACGGAAATGTCACCTGACAGAAGGAGCGAGTTGGCGGAAGAGAGTTACCTGGCGAAACAGGTGCGCCCGGGGGTCTTCGAGGCCCGGCCCGCCACCAACGATTGTAAGTCTCAACGATAACGAGCATCGGGATTGATCGTTAGTTAACGACCGATTAGTTAATTGCTTTCTCTGCAAGCCACCGTCGTCGTTTTGAAGTACGTGCTGGCCCAGCACCCCGACTGGACGGTGTGCACCGGATGTTTGTACGTGGACGGGAAATTCGTGTCTCAATGTGAGCGACCAACACGGACCAGTTTTTTATTTATTTAAAAAAAAAAATACATTGATTTTAAAATTATTAAAAATTTGTTATTCAGCTTCTTCACTGCTGTCGAAAACGCGCGTTCTGAACCCGCTAGAGCAGCTGCGAATTTACAGAAAATTTGCAAATATCAACGTGTATCGCAGCATGGAAGTGGGCCAGTTTTACTGTCATTACAACAAGGATTTTCAAGAACCGAAGAGAGGAGGACGTTACTAAACATCTCATTAACGTATTGAAACATGTTATTGCTCGATTCAAGAATGCATTTTTCGAAACATTTTGATTAAGACAGTTTGCGTTTTAGATTGCATCAGATTCACGTTTTAATATTAACTAAAAATGTACGTGTGCAAAAACATTTTATAATTTGTCAGAAACGTAGCCTACGACGTTTCATTTTTTAAATTAACTAATTTAAAGCGTTTCAAATGATTAGAAAAAAATTGCGAATGAAAATTAGTTTAAGAATTAACAAGAATTGATTAAAATTATTGACCCCCCACCTTCGTGACTGGTTATATACTGCGCATTTCTCGAAATGTAACGCAATTTGAAAAAATATTAACCGTAGTATTTTTAATGTAAAAAAAAGTAAGAAATTTGATGGGATATTTATTTGCGTAAGCGCGTCTTACCCTGTTTTATCTTTTTATTTTATTTTTTTTCTTAAAAATAATTATATTGTATTATATTATTGGCATTGTTTAAACTTTAACCAAGAGCGACGAATTAAAATGTTGGTATCAGTAAATAAAAATTAATATCATCTAAATTGACGTATTGTTAAACGCAAAGCTTAAATTGTTCTTTTTTTGTTTTTTTTAACCAATATGTCCAATTGTTTTAAAGAATGAGAAAAAGCCCCCATCTCCTTAATTCCTCAACGTCTACAAAAATGTTCACTCGCATAGTATAATTTTCAAGAATCGAGTATTTCCCCAGTTTTGAATCGGTCACTGTACATTGGCACCTGTTATTAAAACCTCATTTTGGCAGCTCGAATTCGAGCACAACGTTCATTGTGTGAATAATAATGGCATCAGTAGCTGCGTCAATATCGTTGTGGAGCAGCAAATTTGGCCAAACGTCAAACAATTTATCAGCTGGTGCTATTTATCAACTCAAGCACTGAATAAAGTCATTTAATAACGATCCAAGTCTGGGAGGCAATTATTTCCACATAAGCAGTAATTTCATTTCCAAATTGAGAATAATACGAAATAAATCATTTTTAAAGTCATTTTGTAAATCATAACAGCACTTTTAAAAGCGTTATCGATTCAGGAGCTATTTTGAAATAATGGACGTTATACGTATTTTTTATAAAATACAGAAAATTTCCTTTTCTGAATCTTAGTGGGCCACCATCACCCTTTGAAACTCGTCATATTTTGATTCGTTAATTTACTTTTGAACAGTTTCGATTAAAGCCAGCAGCACAGCGTTTATTAAGTAAATATCATATACGCATATACTATATTTATACTTGATTCTTTTTTACTTGTATTCTTTACCATTGTATTTCTGCACTGGAGTTCAATTATGGAATTGTCAAAACCGATCGTTAGGCCGCATTAAAAAAACAATTGCATCTTTACAAATTCGTTTTATTTTATTTTTTGTCAACGACCTCGTGGTGGAAAAATATGGTGCAAAAAAAACCAATCGGTGCTTAATCCAGCGACGTTGCGACGCATAACTTCTCATCTACGCAGCATTACTCGCACATCTCATGAATTGCTATTCTCTCAAACGTTTGTCCAGGTGTATTATCACTAAAGTGCATTAAAACAGTGCTTCACCGATCATCATCAAACAATGTATTTATTCGTGACAAATAACGTTTGCGGCAGCACATCGTCGCTTCAAATGCGTTATTAGCATCACGATGCTCGCTAATATTGCACGGCGCTCCCTTCATTCACGCACAATCTCCGTTTCATCCCGCAATCGTGAAGGATTGAAAACTGGTCATAATTACATATAAAAAAAACATGATAAAAACGACAGGTAGCAAAAGACAAGAAAAAAAAGCGTTGCGGAAATTTCGCCTTTGGCACGATATCGAGAAGGAACAAGCAATAAACACACTTCCCCCATCTCATCATTAATAATTGATAACTTTCGTTTGAGAAATTCACTATTGCGCGGTTACATCAGGGCTCGGTTCACGCGGCACCACGCTTTAACGTTTCACGGGACATTTCCCATCGCTTGCATTTTCGTGCTGCGGCAATTAAAGGGTGCCAAACCATAACATACCAAGCGCACAAACTCCAACTTTCACAGCAAGTGGATAAACTATACTTTCGTGAGAAATATAGATAGCACTAATCTGATGGCGTTTAAACGACAGACAAGTTCAGAGGTTGTACCCCCTTACGACGTTTAATTGCGAAAACATAAACGAGAACACCCTCTTCTCATGTGGGTAGGACAGCAGCGCATTACTTCATTTTGACGTCAAGGTTTTAAAACCCACTTCGGAAAAACATGTTTTTACGAACACCGACGTGGTTTTAAGGAACTGAAGATTGAATAACCTTCATTCGCGTCCAAATTACCGAGGTTTGCTGTCAAGTCCATTCGGAGGACTTGAATTTGGAACCAACGCAGCCTGGAGGACAGACACTTACGACCTTATGGTTAATCACCCTTCGAGCGAATTCATCATTTACTCGTGCGACCAAACGACATTTTGTCGTTTCCACGCCGCGTGAACCGAGCCTTACCGATCAGCCGCTTGGTAACCGGAGTGGGTCGAGACATCCGAAGAGACAGCATCACCGGGAACTTTGCGAGAAAGCAGAAAAAGGGCATTTAGCGAATCGCGTTGAAGGGTTATAAGGAAGCACGAGGGGCGATGGCAATGTTCGGGTTTCGATAAAATGTCAGGTACCTGCCAGAACTGTTCAGGAAGAAGGAGTAAGAAAGACGAGCGATGGCATTCTCGACCATACCGTAATCACTGCGAGAGGTTCCGAGACGGAGCCACGCAACCTCCGCGACGTTTTAACCGAGAGCATCGCGCAGGCGATAACTTGCATATGTATATATCAGGTCGGGAATGGGGAAGGGGGGGTGACGTGGACAGGAGCGAGACTGAAAACCCACTGGCAAGGCTGAGTGGCACATTGTGAGTAGAAAAACACACACCGCTCTTTAAAAACAAGACCACTCTTTTTTTTAAAACGGTGGCCAACCCTCGCACGACGAGCAACGCGTAACGGCAAAACTGGAAGTAATCGCTCGCGAGGCGACGAGATATATGTTATGTATATATGTACACGCACGCACGATACGTTCGCGGAAGACCTCTGTCCATCCCCAATTTGTCCAAATTTGTACGTACATCGCCGATTCGACACGAGACCGAAGGAAGAAACGGTGGCCTTAACCTTTTTCTTTCGTTTTTCGAGCGAAAGCATCTTTTTTTTTTTTTTCAACAGGTGCGATCCTACTTTTCTTGCCGGCTTTGGTCTGTGCCTCCTCGGCTCCGGCAAGAGTTCAAGCTTCCAGCTTCGGCACGGTCAGGCGCATCCCCAGGGCAGAAGGCACACCTTTATCGGAAGGTGCGGATGCCGCGGCCTCAGTCGAGCTCGAGAAGTGCTCCGCCAGCGGCGCAAGGTCCGAGGCAGGCGTCAAAAAATCCAAGCGGCAGATTTCATGTCGTGCCGGATCTGATGTCAAACGTCGGCATCCTTCACAATCTGCCTGCCTCTGTGCGCGTAAAAAAAATCGTTAAGATAAAACAACACCAAGATTAACTTTCCACGAAAAACAAGCGCAATTCTTGAAAGGCTTCAAAGGCTTGGATTTCCTTAAGGAACTTCGCAGTTCTGGTGACGTTAAAGCAAATGCCTAAAAACCCAGGATGCTATTTTGCTAACGAACAAAAGCTACAGTTTGCACATCGTATAAGCCACACTTTTTTTTACCAAAAAGTTGAATGTCTGAAGAAGGGGTGCAGCCTATGTGCGCAATTTTCAAAAATGTCGATTAATGGCATCGTCTTTCTAGTCATATTTATCCCAAAAGTAAACAGAAAAAGACTCGTCCAAGTAACTTCCAACATTTTCACGCCCCGAGTACTTACATTTCTTGGATGGGCCGTGACACGATGTAACCCGGGTGGCCTTGACCCCTGACCAGTAGCATGGCCTCCTCGTAGGAGGGCGGGGGGACCTCCTCCCCGAACCTCCCGCAGCCCGGACCGGGCATCCGCATCTGGATGTCCAGGTCGCACTCGTCAGGCAGCATGGGACCCACGGCAGAATCGTACGAAGGCGGCAATGTCACGTTGCTCACGTTCCTGGAAGAAAAAATGAACGAATACTATGAGAAAAAAAAGTCCTTCTTGAGAAGACACCGAAGTGAACATCCACCGTAACCGAAGAACTCCAATAACTAAAAACCATAGATATTAATGTTAATGTTCTTAAAAACTACTCAAAATATGCATTAAACAGTACTCAAATATGACGTCTATTAGACCCATTTTCGCAAAATGGATTTCATCCTGTTCCATAAACAGACCAGGGTTCCCCTATGTTTTCCAGTGTCATTTGCTTATTTTTCCAGGTTCATAAAAACAGTTTAATGGCTGGTTTTAAAGGTGGCAACAGGTGTAACGCTGAAAAAATAAACGGCACGAAAGTTTCGAATTCCTTTCAAAAATACAAATTCCTTATTTGGAATGGTGAAATTCTCACTAGACGAATCAATTTTTGCGCCGAGTTTCAGAATTATATTCAAAAGTGCCAAAATAAAAATAGATATTGAAAAATGTCAGGTTCCAATTGAAAATTCCTGGAGACTTTCCGGGTTTTGCAGGTTTTCCACGTTAGTAGACACCCGCGTTATAAAAAGGATGTTCTGGCATTATTATTTTTTCGCATAAAAAATTGTTCGTGATTTTCAAAATTTGTTGGTGACCAAACGGTTCCATAATTATTGATCTCCGGTTCCCGAACTGATGTCGAGAGGCAGGTATTTCGGGGCAATGGCGAGATCTACCACATTGCAACGAATTTAATTAATCAGCCCGACATCCTGGTCCAGTTCTCCGATCAAAGTTCGACCCGTTCTACGTGTCTGCCTTGAAAAACGAAATTAAGGTAACAATCAGCAAAAAAAACGAAAAACAACCCGTTTGTTTTTCCTTATCGATTTCGCCAATCCGTGTCACAACTAGGATCGGCACGCATCTTACACCACGCAACAACGTCAATTCAGGCCAATAAATTTGCCCCAAAAAAATCAAAAGTTTCGTAATGACACAAAGTTTCGTTTGCACGATTACCTGGAGGAGGTTCGACTCACATTCCGGTTGACGTTATTTTGAGATTTCTCAAGCGAATCCGCATGGAACGAAACCACCACCTTACGAACCCATGGATCAGAAACCGCGCTTTCGATCCATGGCCTGAAAAAATTTACGAAAATCAAGGAAATACGAATGTCTTGAAACATATTTACCTGGCCACTGCTGACATAGGAGCGTGGGGTCCATGAAGTTCCTGAAAGTAAAAAAAAAACACGTAGGTTAGCATTTGTGGCTGGAGAGATTCCAACTCTGTCAACAGGTGGTTTATTAGCGGCTCAATCGAGATGCCATCGGCCTTCTACAGTGGATTACGCAACCTAAGCCGGCGCCGGCAGAAGTGATTCGTTGTCGGACATTGGCAGGGGGATCGTAAACAGAAATTTCACCCTTCAGGGAGTCGCAGGAGGGTGAAATGGGACGTAACAAGACCTCGTTGATCGGCCCAAAATTTGAGATGTTTTGGCAATAGTGATTCGTGACAATCCGTGGACGACTTTTAACAGCCGGAATAATAACGAGCTGGCGGAATTCGATTGTATTTAGATTAGCTCGGTCTCATCGGAAAATACGTCTGCGTTTGTCTATTGAGAGTTTTAAGTTATTGAAATAGACAAGTCTTTCAGGCGATTTTTGCGAATGGACGTCGGTCCTGTTTATAAAGAAAAGTCGCATCCCATTGTATTTCTCAATTTAATGACTCGTTTAAAAACTTTCCAAACAAAAGACCGATCTGTTACCCAAGAAAATTTTACCAAAATGACGTCAGTTATAAAAACAGTGTTGATTGAGCCATTACTAATTTTTATGTCCATTTAAGGCCAACACAAAAGGATGCCCAGCATGCAAAAACAATTACACATTTTTGCTTCGGACATTTATGATAATTGCTGTATTTATTTTTCTCCATGTAGTCCATTGCACTAATGCTTCAGTCGTTTTTTTATAATTTGAAAATGTCCCTTTTTATCTATATAAAAAGAAATAAAAAAGTGAACTAGAAAAAACCATTATGCAACCTATGAAAACTTTCTCAGGTGAAAAATTCAAAGATGGGCAAAGGATTTTTTTTTTTCAAATTAATTTATTTTATAAATAAACGGGAAATTTTAAAATTATAAACAAAAATCAATCGGACCCTAGATGGCGACCAATTCTACACGGCAATAACTAAATTTAGCGATTACAATAAGTTTTTGAAGCAAAAATGTGTACTTGTTGTGCATTAGTTTGGGCTTGAGGATGCGCCATAAGCATGCCCACCTAACAAAAATATCACTGGCACATTTTTTGCTTCAAATACTTATTATAATTGCTCGAATTATTTTTCCCTGTGTAGAATTGGTCGTCCACTAGGGTTTCAGCTTTGGTTTATAATTTATAAAATGCCTCGTTTATTTATACAAAAAAAATATGAAGAAATTTAAAAAATACGTCGGAAAAATTCCAAGGAGGTTGCCATGCAGTGAGGCCCCGCTTCAGGAGGTCGTGTAACGTTTTTTTTTCAAATTTCTTAATTATTTTTTTATAAATAAACGGTGCGTTTTGAAATTATAAATTAAAGCCGAAACCCTAGTGGACGACCACTTCTACATCGATACAAATAAATTGAGCAATTATAATAAGTATTTGAAGCAAAAAATGTGCCAGTAATATATTTGTGCATGGTGGGCATGCTTATGGCTCATCCTTTAAGGACACCCTATATGAGTGTGAAACCCGAACACAGTACTTATTTTGCCAGAATTTCAGCTAAGAGCCCTTGGCCCAGAAATTCCCCTTTCAGGCTTTTAATCAGCGTCTGGAGGACATATCCGCATTTATTATCAACTGCTTCGAGAGTGCCACGTGTCTGATTTTTCCCCCAATTATTTTTTTTGTTTTTGATTTTTGTTGTCGTTGGTGGCCCAAATATCTGGCTAACCACTTTCGCATTAGTGCGAGCGGTCACCAACTTTTAAACATCGATTACGAATGTACCAGTCCTCTTGTCTTCACCCCTGAAAATCTGTGGTTCGCCTTGAACCCGATTCGGAGCCGTTTTGGCCAAGAATTCACGTTTCAAGGGCGACGCACGAAAGGCAGCAACAAAGTAAATAAAACTGCAATTATAATTATTAATAGATAAATGACATCCGATTAGCATATTTATCCTCAGATCCTGGATAGGCTGACCTAAATGGGGTAAATGCTGCGCCCGTAATTTTAAAATTTCGTTTGTGAAAATTTCTGACTGATTACAGCAGAAACGGTAACTGAATATGACGCCAATTGCACCAGCAAAAGTTTTTTTTTCTCAGGATCTGCCAACGTGCTTCTCGCTTTTAATGAAATTCGTAGAAGTTACGTTTACAACCCTGTTGTGGCAACGAAATTGTTTGTCTGTACGTGCGGCATTCGAAGACCAGATTAGCCAAATATCTGGTACACTCCACGCAGATATCACACGAAGGCCCGATACACACTGTAGCGGATTTCCAAAAGTCATGACATGTACCAAATATTGAAAATTTTGATTTAAAAAGCTTTAAACTTATTATAATTGCTAAATTCATTTTTCCCCGGCGAAAAATTGGTCAGCCACTAGGATTTGCGTTATTTTTATAATTTGAATGTACTGTTTATTCATGACAAATTAAAAAAACAAATAAAATTTTTTTAAAAATCGGTATGCGACCTCCAGAAAACGGGTTTTTCCTCTCAACGAAAAAAAGATGGGCATCGGAGGATTGCGTAGGCTACCGTTTTTTTTAAGTTTATTTTTTTTTATAAATAAACGGACATTTTCGAATAATAAAAACATAACAGACTGACTACAGAAAACAGCAGAAAATGTCCAAAATCTCCAACAATTTCGACTTCAACGTTTACTTCCCTGTATAATTATTTCTTAAAACACTGCATCTTCGACAAATTTCAAATTTTGCCTAATGAGTTTTTTATTTTATTTTTTATTTTTATTTAACACCCAATGGCAGAACTTATTTTGAGAGGGTTGAAAAATAACCACAACCAAATGACCGACCACAATTAGCGGACTCAAAAAAAAAATAATCTCTGACAATAATTCCAAGAAAATTTTCACTACGGTTTTTCGACGCTAAATTGGCGAATTATTCGGGTTGCGAATCAGCGGAGAGGAAATCCGTTCCTCGGGCCGGTTAGCCTTGCCAGGGCCATTTTTTGCGCTGGATTTCACACCTGAATCCGTGACTCAAGTTGCTATTATTATTACCATTATTAATGCTATTACAGTTGTTGTTGTTATTATTTTTGGGAGCCCTGGCCCTACGGCCATCCAAACGCCCATGGAGAAAACTTCTCAAAACCTGCTCGTATAGGCCTACGTTTTGACTCGCGTTGCCCTCAGACCAATGGCGACCCTTGCGAGTAAACAAAGTCAAATCGTATTTACGAGAGAAATAAAAAAAGAGAGCCTCGATTAAAAATTTGTTTACCGTCGAAACGAGTTGGCTGGCGAAATTGGTTCGAGGTCCAGAAGGACGATTCTGGGAAGGTCGCTCAGACAGGTTTTTAGAAGACAGAAAAACCAAAATTCGCCAATTACCTGCGGAGAAAACGTCGGGATGAGCGAAACCAAAAAACCAATCGCACTTTCACCTCTGACCATCTTTAGAGGATTTAACTGCCGATCTCTACCGGAATTTTAAAAAATTTCCCTTCGGATTTTCGCACAAAAATTCATCTCTACAACAGGCGTTCCACAGAATGGAACGTTCTCGGGCGATCCACAGTGTGGAACACGGCGGCGCTCCAACTACGAGACGTTACGAAAGATCGAGTCCCCATTAGGCCTAAAAAAAGTTTATTTCAAGTCATTTATTATTTTCGTGTACTTTGCACATCGATCGATAATACATTAACAGAAGCAGGAAAGAGAAGTTCTTCACGGGGGTGTCAAATTCATAAAAACAAACAAAAACAAAATGTTTAGTAGGCTACGTGTAGGGTAGACCGGGGGAATGCCGCCACCTTAAGTAACTTCAATTTTTATCACCGTCAACAATCGTATTTATGAGCTAGATCAATTTTTGGAACATAGTACGCAATCTTAAGAATGTA
>JAQIXS010005647.1:0-12186 GCA_034700785.1 Rossiulus vilnensis
GAATACAGCCAATTGCGAGATACACAACTGTCGCTCATTATCGCTCCAACAGTTCCTCCCCCTTTCACGATTTTCATTAAATTTTGCAACCCATTTCCCCACAACTTTCTGGTGGAAAACGCATATTGCAGTCCGCTGATCGATATGCCAGGATTGCATTAAACGGGGTGGCAGGTATGTTAATTACAGTAAAAACTTAGGTGATTTTCACAAATGCTAATATAAGGGATAAAAACAATTTCAAAAATTGGCCAAACCAACCACAACTTAAATTTTCAAGTTTGCCTTCAACACAACTTTAAGAAAGAAACATTTATATCTACGTGTGCATGTACAACAAAGCCACATTACAGCAAGAATTTTTTGCTTTGAAACACTGCAATCCCACAGAATTAATATTGCTTGTAATTTAAACTATTATTTATCCATTTGAATCAATATATTTTAATGCATGCTAGTGAATAACAATTTAACATGTTTGAAACCACTTTTTGGTCAGTTCAAAGTGTCACGTTAGCATTATTCAATAGTACCTAAAATGATTAAAAGCACATGTTTCTAGCATGTTCATTTACATGTAATTAACCAAAACTTCATTCTGAATGTTTAAAGTCAAACTTAATTGCATCTACATGTATACGTCAGTAAGAAATATCACTAGAGACATTTAACACTTTGTGAAAATGTTCTGGTAATGATATTGGTATTTGTAGAAGCTTTACTGATATCAGTGAGAGATCAACTGCAGACCCTTATTTTTAATAATTCAGAAGTCGTGTGAAATTGCAAATAGACACCATTTCGTACATTGGAACTGAATTGCACTGAACTCAATTGTAGCAAATCCTGAAACGTCTCTAGTGATATTTATTGCTAACATATAGGCTACATGTACATACAATTAAGTTTGACTTTAAACATTTAAAATCACTACTTGACATTCAACTTTGCTACGTTGACCTCAAATTTACAAGACTCCATAAATCGCTTATAATCGATTGAATAACTTGGATGATTCTGACTCTTATGCTGACTCTTAACTCTGATATTTGTATTGCTTGTTGTTTTCTACCTTGACCTTCTTTGGTATTGGAACTCCAGTAAAGGCGAACGTTAAGGTGCCCTTTATTAGGGCTGGGTTCCTATCTCCTAAACTACTATCTCCTCGAATCTCATTTCACAATTGTTTGCGTTATTATTTATATTTATGTTATTCTGATGATGTTGTATGTATTTATTATTACGATTGTAGTGTATTTACTGACTAGATTTTTCTATTTTATTATTGGCTCATAGGGTAGAAATCCCTACAAGCCATAACGGTTGTTTTTGTACAGATATCAGTACAAACGATATGCTCATCAGTTGCACAGAATGCACCAGAGATGGCGCTGGGATTTTAAGATGGGCTACCCTCTAGCAAGGTTCTCAGCCAGAGTGGCTGCTATCGAGGTGACAGTCCAAGGCTTCGCATTCGTCCTCAGGGTCGCTGCCAGCCCTGAATTCCATCTTCCACGTTGGGGCAGATCGGTAACCTTTAGCGACCGGGTCAACTCGGTAGGCTCCGCAGACAAGGTATCGGTTTTCGCGAGCGAGCGAGGACCCCCTGGCGCCCCCAAATCTACAAACCATCCCCCCTCTCCATTGTGGTTTTTGGACAAACACGAAAACACGTTTAGGAGCAGGGCCACCGTCCGAATTCCCAACCTCCAACGGCGATTCGGAGGGGTGAGGCTTTTAATCCTGAGGAGTGCAGAAAACAAATGATCGAATTTTTGAAGAAACCCTAAAAAACTTGACTAGCGTTTGGAAGGTTCGAGGCAGAGCTGGACGCAGATGGAAAAGGGAACGGCATTCCAGGACCTGGGGTGCCCGGATGTGGATCCGATTTCCAAAACAAATAGCCTTGTGAGGATCGAACGCCCACGCCAGAAGACCCAAGAATCTGATAAAGCCAACTTGCGCCGAAAAACAATGCCGGCTGGGTGGGCCGTGCGACGGTGTCGAATTTCCCCGAAATGTCATCCTCCCTCCTGGTCCCCTTGCTAACCACAGTGGACCGTTTCCAGAGTTGAGCTACCCGTGATCTTGTTGCAGCTCATGATGCGAAGCTTGTCACGCCTCGTAGTCCTGTAGCAGAATCTCCATAGATGGCGCTGGGGTTGAAGAGGCTAATACATCTAAATATGCCCTCGAGTACATTAATGGTAAACACTAAATGACATAGCCTACCAAACACAGATTAAAGAAAGTGTTTAAAAAGGAATGGATATACGTTTTGTCAACTTACTAACAGAATATTGTCCAGAAAAAAACATTTACTACTTAAATTATCCTCCTTAGAGGGATTTTGTAGGTACAACCCTTGATGGTGCATCCATACCAAATTCTAGCTGCAATAGTAATATACTGTAACTACCCATCCATCAAATGAAAGGTTAGCTAATCTGTGGTTACCTATAACCATAGGTTAACCTAAGGGTTAATAGGTTTTTGTTGCATCATTTTACAATAGGGATTTTTTAACCCAAGATATAATTATCATGGAGATAACCTGCTGGAGCTAGGAATTCTTGGGAAAAATCATAACCATGCCTATTAGCTAGGTTAACTCGTGGTAAACCTGCTGTTGTACAATGCCTTTCCAGAGTTAACTAGAGGTTTACCTTGTTTTGCTTAACTTTAGCTGGTGCAACCGTCCCTTAGAGGGGTAATTCAACAAAATCCTTTTGTATTGGACATTTTTTGACACCTTAGGAACAGTACATCTCCACAAATTTCAAAGCTCTAGCCACAAAGATTTAAAAGAAATATAACCCCATAGATTTAGACGAGTCTTTCAATAAAATCCTTTCTTAGTAGGTGGTTTTGGCATCCATGGTACATGTACATTCGTGGGAAATTCTAAGGTCTTTAGTACATGTGTATTTACTGTTTGGGCTCTGCTTTGATGAGTCAGTCAGCCAGTCAGGGAGGACACGTGCCTTTATATACATGCTAAGGGGCTAACATCTCTTAAAAATCGTGTACACCTGACTTCACTTAGACTTTAGTGACTTCAACGAGATTTTATTGATTTCAATGGGACTTCGTTGACTTCAGTGGGACTTCACTGACTTCAAAGACTTCAACCAACATGTACACCCGACTTAAGAAGATGTTAGCCCCTCGATACATGCAGTAAATAGGCTATGTGCAAAAGTGATGGACTTCAAGACCTCGTACTAGGTTTCTACAGGTCATTAGTCATTAAATTAGCATAAGGGTGCTTGATATCCTGAATTTCTAAGTTAGTAGTAATTGAAAGCGTACAGAAAAGCCACCCAAATCATTTCAGAAAGCATTTGAATGCTGAATGAATTTTTATCCCTTTAAGAAATGTTCGCATTATTGTAACGCCTGCAGCTTAAAATGTGTTCAAAGCTAGGCCTCTTGTTTAAAGTCATTAACATTGTCTTGGAGAAGTTAAGTGTCACGAGGGTCAAATGGTTTTTATGACTTTGGTTGCCATTGGAGAGCTATTTATATAAAAAGGTTGATTGCCCGATGCGATTTATGGAAGACATGTAGAAATGGTTTAGATGTTTCTTAATTCACTGGGACATAAATGTTCGTTTTTAACAAAAGATCTCATTACTGGCGTCGCCGAAGAGCGGCAATCATCCGGAATTCCTGGATTTTTTGATCCGTTTCATCCTGGAAATCGAAAGTTTGCATTTTCCGCGAAATTCAATTTTCTTTTTGGATTTTTTTTTTCACAGAAGGGAATCTTTTCTTAATCCGCACAGTGCGTCGCGGCGGGTTTAATTCGCAATTTATTAGTCCAGACAATAATTTGTTTACCCCTGGTTTTCCGCTAAGTATCATTCGAAATTTGCATGGAACGGGCGCGCAGGAAGTGCTAATTCGAATTTATCGGATGTCAAAGCGTGCTGCGAATGCCGTAAAACAATTTGTTGGAAATCCCTCTCGGGCCTCGCAGGCGCATAAATTGCTCTCAGTTTATCCGAAATGGCCCGTTTTGGATTTTAATGAACGACAATAATTAATTTATTGGGGGATTAAGCTGTGGGACGTAAATTCCGCGCTCGACCTCCGGGAATTTCCCTTTCGAGCGCTGGCAAATCGGATTGCATCGGGCGTGATTTTGGGAAAGTTGTTGCCAACTTTGGTGTACAAGTTGTTCTTTGTGGAACAGCGTACACAAATAAATAAAAACACAGGACAATGTCAAAATTACTTTTTGGTCTAAACGATATAGAATATCGCCGACGTGAACGTTCTGGCTCTAATGTCTCGTGAAAGCTTGCTTCAACAACTTACAGAAGTGGGTGTCACGACACTGTTCTTCACGACAACCAAAAGGAATCGTGACCATGTCTAAATTATTTCTTTGTTGATACGATGTGTCGTGGCATTCACTCTCATAACGGTAATAATGATACGTCTAATGCCATATGAAAAGCTAAGCCTGCCACATCAACTTCCGTCGATGCCGTGACACTGTTCTTCGAGACACTCAAAACGAAACAAAACCATGTTAACAGAAGTTTTGTTTTAGGAGATGAACCATATGGTGGAATTCACTGAATTGCTACAACCATTTCGACACCCCAGCGCCATCTATGCTCTTATAAGCGAAACGACCTGTGCGGAACAGTGGCGCCATCTGTCGCAGCTGCCAGACGTCCTACAACAAAATGGCGTACCCACGTTGTGCTGCAAAATACCTATTGTCAAAAACGACTGAAAGCAGCCTGCGATGCAATTTAAAAATTACAAAACAAATTGGCGAAAAATAGCCGAAGAGGGCAGAATGCTTCAGCACCATGTGGCGAAATCGAAATTCCTGAGGTTGCGTTTTGGGGTAGTCCGGGGTCAACCCCTGCTCGCAGGATGTAGTCCTGCCAGTGACGAGGACAAGGGGACCCCACGCCGGCAGGGGTCGAAGGGCAGGAGACAGTAGGCTGCCATCCGCTGAGACCCCCCTCTGGCGGAGGGCGCGAAAGGAGAGCTGGGGCCACAATGCGACCTGGGACCCCCACCGTACTCTGCACCCACCTGGGTCAAATGGGATTTTCAGCCCCAGTAATTTTCCTTTCAGGGAGGCCCTGCGCTTACCCAAGGAACCCCTCCTCCAGTGGCCACGCTTTGTGCGGAGCCAGCCTTGTTTTGCCAACAATTGGGAGATGCGAGGGGAGAGCTTCTTTGATTCGGGCTTGTTTTTTAGCCCCGGACCCGAGCCCAAATCCTATTGACTTTTTAAATGCCGAGCGCCATTCACATCGCTCGGAATTCATTGTGCCCAATGAATCGTAATCGCCCACGCTCGTCAGTTTTGGCACTGGGGAGAAATGAGGTAACTACTGAAGAATTCAGCTAACAGAAATTCAGTTTGGCAGTTATTGCGGTAACCATCAAAATGCGGTGGTAACTACTGCATAATAATGATAAGAAAATTAACTTGGGTACCATCCTTTCAAGTTTTAAATTTTCATTGATACATGGAACATTTTATAAATTCTGAATGATAACTCAAATCCTAGTGAGCGTCTACCAATAAGCTGAATCTCGTCGATTAAGGCCCAGGGGCATTGTAGATTTGGACAGACTATGGAATGTGGGTTTTTTAGAGAAGCACCCTGTACATTTAGGCGGCTGGCACTTAACGACCCCCAACGGCCACTGGTTGATGCAAAAATTGAAGAAAAAAAAATCCACTAAACATGACGCGAATAAAGTCGTTAACGTCAAAAACACACCGACAACTCATTAATTACAACGATAATGAAGTTATTAATTGTTTTTGTCGCAGCTCGAAAACCTTTTAGCGTGCATTCCGAAACGCAGATAGCGTTTGGGCGATTTCGTGTCGCCCCTCTACGGTGACAAACGCAAATACAAAAAATGCACAAAGCCCGGTGTTTTATCGCGAATTTCGCCTGACACGCAATTTGTGCATCGAACGAACAAATCGTCCTTGCAAACAGATTTCGCCAATCTGTTCGTCACGAAACGAAACTCATTTACATGCGCCACTTGGGACCGATTCCCGTAAGCGGAAGTGCGCTTCGATTCCGGTTGGAGTTGACTTTGAATTGGCCGGTTTTGGGTAATAATCCCGAGTTCTGTTCGCTTACTGCAAGGTAGACCCTGTTCACACCTAACTAGTCCCAGACAAAATGTAGTTTCAACGTTGCAGGAATTATACTAGATAGGCCTATAGTGGAAAAGAACTAGCTTAGTGGCAACACTGTATGGAGGGTAACCATGAAAGGGTTACTGTGAAAATTGTAATGTGGTTTGACTTCCATGTGAAATAATACGAAAAATGACCATGATGTGTGTCATGAGCTCAAGGTGTCCACATTAATTAGACATCATAAGCTTCAATAAGCATGTTAGGAGTTGAACACAGTGGAAGCTGGCTATGTTGAGGATACAACATTGGTTAACTTATCAGGTGGTCAGCATATGAAATGCTTATGTTTCTGTTTTTAAACATAAAGCAAAATCAATTATCACTTATTAAAAAATGCACGTGCCTTTCTTATGTTCTTTAAGATATTATTGTGAGTAAGATTGTTTTTTTCAACTGAAACTTTTTGAATATTAAGATTGCTCTTTCAAATTTAACTTTGTTTGTGCCATATTAAAATTACATGTCCATAAAGTCGATATTCGCAAGCAATATCAATCTTGTAGCTTCATCATCATAACTTATCATAACGTATCATAAACTTCATTCAGCATCACTGAAGGGGTTCAAGGAAATAGGACTTACGGATGGTCCGCTGGGAGTTCCGAATTTAGTACAGAAAGTAATGACTGAAAACTGGGTAAAAGTGACTGAAAACTTGAAAAATACATATTTTTCTTTCTTGCCGACTGTTAAAACAGTATCACTGTTTATGGGGTGTGAATCACTGTCGACGAAAATTCCAGGACGTCGTTTATGGATGGCCCCTTAGGCTAAACCAAAAGCATGTCCACCATGCGAAGAAATTACTACCACATTTTTTGCTTCAAATACTCGTTATAATTGCTAAGTTAAATTTCCACAATGTAGAATCGGTCGTCTGCTAGCGTTCCAGCTCTGGTTTATAATTTCAAATTGTCTCGTTTATTTACAAAAAAAAAATTAATAAGTCTGAAAAAACACAGTTGAAACAATTTCGAATGAGGCAGCCATGCAGGGAAGCCCCGTTTGCGAAGGTCGTGCAACTTTTTATGCATAAACGGGCAATTCCTCATTGTGGAAATTAAATTTAGCAATTATAACGAGAATTAGCATAAAAAATTGTAGGAGGTATATTTGTTGCAAGATGGCCATGCTTTCGGCTTCAAGACTTCCACTGCAAGGTCTATAAATGCAATCTCCATCATAATTAGGAAACTCGATTTCGTGAACCCTGTCTAGCGATCCCCGAAGCGTCTGCATTTCGCGGCTGAGGCGTGATGCGCAAAGATGGCGGCTGATTGTGCTTTCTAATTAGCACCTCTCGCGGAGATGGCGCTCCGGGCCACGACCAGTGCCGCAGTTGGTAATCTGCCACTAATTGGCGGTGGATGGGGTGGGGTGCTCGTCCGCCCCGTTCTTGAAGAATGTTTGGGTGGAGTCCCTCTCTCGGCTTCTTATCCCGCTTTCTTCCACGGCAATGTGGCCGCGCGGGAGGGGACAAGGGCCCTGGCGCAAATGGATTTTCGCTTCTTTGCCCCTTATCTTCATGGCCACGAGGGTATGGCAGTTGGCGATAAGCAAAGGCCATTTGGCGAAGTGCACCACATGTGCTAACTGGGCGTTTATGTCGTCTGCGTTTTGGACGCCGGAAATTGATGGTCGCAGCGCAGACAGTCGCGGGGAGCGGGAGCCAATTCTGGCCCCTTCCGGGCGCGTAATAATCCAACGTAATAAAATATTACTCGAGTCTGAGAGGAGTGCCTGAGAGGAGTCAGCCACTCCAGTCCTGAGTGGGCCATCATTGGGGCTTTTGAGCAGCCACTTTCTTTCAGTTTGTGTTGTCATTTGCGTATTATGCTCAATGTAGTGGCCTTTTTAAACGGCCCGGGCAATTTAATGGTGGCGAACCATAACGTCGTAAGTGCCCGACTTAAAAAATGCGGTTTTTTTTTCTACGTAATACATTGCGGGACTAGGAGTTAATGTGTTTGTGGTGCGGGAAGCAATTGGAACACCCCTAGGCCTTGAGGAGTTTGGAGGCTTTGGAGGTAGTCAATACCTGACTATTCGTTTATTGGATGGAAAGTGCAGAGAAATGTTTGAACCCTAAAAACTGTAGATATTCGAGGAAAAAGTGAGAAATATCACTAAAGCAACCAGGGCCGTGCACGCGGGGGAAGGTGGGTAGTTTGGGTTTGAAATACTCCCTTCTTGGAATGTATTGCAGGAGTCATTCCACAGCTAACCTTGGTGAGGTGGACATCAATAGTAGTTACGTAACGTTGAGTCTGAGTCTATTAAAGCCTGGATGTAAAAATATAGGAGTAAATGACTTCAATGCGCTGCTGCCCTACTCGCCACATAAGTGTGGGGCACATGCGACGTTGTGGACCATCTTGGACAATAACAACTGTTTCACGAAGTTCTCGGTTCTGTTGTAATTAAACGTCGACGGTGGGGAACGTCTGAACTTGTTGCTTGAACGACATCAAATTAGTGTCATCTATAGTTTTCATGAAGTGGTTCAGTTTTTCCATCTCCTGAAAAGCTTAAAAGTTGGTTTTTGGCACTCGATACGTTCTGGCTTAGCATCCTTCAATCACGGCTTCGAATTGGCGTAGTAAATCATTGTTCGGGGCCCGCAAGATGGCGACCATGTGTACCTGCCGGGTGCTGAGGATGGACTGAGTAACGGACTGAAGTCTTTCTAACGCAATTAGTACGGATTCTGTGACGAATCTTAGGATTTTGGAATAAGTTTTAGATAGAATGCTGATCTAGTTATGCAATCGGTTACGGAAATGTGGCCGAAGAGTTGAGGGGTGAAGCCATTTCCTCTAAAGTTTGCTTTGGAGTTTGGTGTAACCAATATGGCGACGAGAAGCACATTATCCTAAAAAAGGGCTTAAAACAAGCACTTAAAAACTGCATGTTTCACTTTTAACTCTCACAGTAAGGCGGCAAACAACAAAAACCTTTTTTGGAGTCAATTTTTGAGCTGATAACTGGTCCGGTTCAATTTTCGATATCGGCGATATGGCCTGAAGCAGCTGTTTTTTAATACTAATTTTGACCCTATCTGGCACATTTTCATCGTCTTTGACAGCTTGGAGGAAGGTCTGGTTTTCAGCCACTTTACGCCCGAGTGGAGGGATCATTAGGGCTTTTAAACCACTTCAAAATATTGCTCCGGTTTCGTTTCTTGTGTTCCTAAATATGACGCCAAGAAGTAGTGCCAGTTATCGAAAATCGGTATTACCCTCCTCTCGTGCTACTTGGCTGTTTAACGGTATGCCAAAGCCACCGTCTTCAATTTTTGATTTTTGTAACAAAGAAATGGGACCATGTTGATGAATGGCAAATTATATGAATAAAAAATACTTGCACTGTTCCATTTTACTGCCATTATCAACGACCTAAAAAATCCATTAAGTTGTTATATTATTTGAGGTCCATTTCTTGTTATTTCATCCTCGTATGTTGTTGATTGGTTGGTTATCGAGGGACAAATTCATCACTCCATTCCAGGTAAACTCAGGTAAAGGCGAAAACATTACTGTAATTTGTTTCTTTTTTCGGCACAATAACCTGGTAATATAAGCTTTTAGCCCAAAATGGAACTGCACAAACTGGAATTGTATCCATCATTCCGAAATCCATTATGAAGTGCAGAGCCGCTAATAACTCTATGTTCCTGTTTTATTTCGTATTTCGTTTCACTTTCTAAGATTTCCAAGGAGGTTTTGGATTTCGTGTTGCAGTTCAAATACTGCTACATCGCGAAACGTCCTAACTTAACGCTTTTTTTGCTCCGTTGTAGTTTGGCGTGCATATCCGGCCAGACCCACAGCGGTTCCCCTCTCCAATAGTTCATATTTCTTTGGGAAGTTTTCAATTTATCATCAGAAATGAAACCAAGCAAAGCCATCTTTCATTTGTCAAAGTTAGATTGGCAGATGCCATATTATCATGATGATGATAAAATCATGACAGTACTCATTCATAAACGCATTTATAAACGGGTGCTGTGTACATGCACATTACATGTTTCAACACTGTATATGGGACTGCACATTTTTTACTCAATTTTTCTAACATCCCATGTTGAACATCGGCCACACATGCAGACAACCTTCACCCTAGAAAATGAATGGCATACATGTAGTGTGCATGTAGATAAACTCGGAGTCCATTCGCATCCATATTATTGGTCCTACATGTATTTTACATGGAGCATTATTGAAATGTATTTTACATGCGTCTTACATGGCATCCCTATTGTCTGCACCGTCGCAGGAATGTAGGTTTATCTAATGGGACATGATACATGTAGGTGTACCATTTATTTAGTTTCCTCCATTTCCTAGTAAACCCCATTTAACGGAACATAAATGTTACTCTTCGAACGTATTACAAAAACGATAAAAAATCAGAAGTCTAGGGGAAAACCTATTTAATAGTTGTAACAGAGCTTATTGAGAAAAAATTAACAAATGTTTATTTAAATTCTTAAAATCACAACATTACATGTACGGTACATGGCAAACTACATAGCATTACGTTAATGTACATTGCTTGGTAATACCTCCAATTTACCACCCAAAATAACTTATGTTTTTGTTCTTGTTCGGGAAAAGTCACTTTTTTGTATTCTTTGCAACGCTAGCCGATAAGTCGATGAAATGGGATTCATAATGCATGTACAGCTAGCCTGGAGCAAATAATTCAGCACAATTTTCGATAATTCCTTTGTTAACTTCCAAAATGATACCGTACTTCAAATTGTAATTTGCACTCTGACTGTAGGTTACTGGGTTGACATGAAATGATTATAGGCATTCAGTTGAGCAATGACGTTGGTGACCAACCAGAGGTGGTGGCAACCGCCCAATAAATTTGGTTTATGAATTTCACCCCAAAATTACACAACACGTTTTCATTGTTGACAATGGTTATTTGGAAAATGCGTGCAAGAATGTTGTCAAAACGCCTCTTCATTGCGTCAGGTGCAATTTTCCAGTTATTGACCATCGATAAAGTTAACAGGCTTTCGGTTTTTGGACGTGCACGTACTGGAAATGCAGCGTGTCCCGGTCTTCAATCAGGGCCAGTCTGGAAAACTGCTCATTAATATGCACGCGGCTTAACCCGTTTTCCCCAGATGACAGGACCTCTGGCGGCTGATTTTGGTATGAATAATTGGGCCGAATTGGAGGCAGAAAAAGCGCGTTATCGATTACCTGTCGCTGCGGCACACCTGCCCACCTCCGCAAATGGATTTTTGCTAACAAAAGTGCGGCAGGGTTTTCCCCATCGATTTTGGCTGGCATTGTGCGTTTATGGATTCTACGGCCGGTAAGTGCAGAGGCGCCTAATTGGCGATTTGGGGCGGCTTTTGTTCGACCAGTTCCTAAGCAATTTCCGTAAACTTCTTGCAGCGTTCGAGTGGAACGCTGACGAAAACGCCCCAACTATAAACAAGGAATAAACAGAGTGCAATTTGCAGGCCAAGTGGGGCCCCGAATTGCGCTTGTAGTGGTCGCGGATAATGGCCGGGATGAAGACCCGGGGGGACATAAGGATGAGGATTGATTTTGTTGGTGGTGGTCATGTATTGGCGAAATTTTCTTTGTTGTTAAAAAACGCTTTCTTCGATACATGTGGATTTTGTTTGCCGTTGTTTTACTACACGGAACGTGTCGCCTGTTTGGTTTTCTTTGGGAAAAGTCACCTCCTTGGTTTTCTTTGGGAAAAGTCACCTTTTTGGTTTTCGTTGGGAAAAGCCACCTCTTTGGTTTTCTTTGGGAAAAGTCACCTGTTGGTTTTCTTTGGGAAAAGTCACCTCTTTGGTTTTCTTTTGGAAAAGTCACCTGTTTGGTTTTCTTTTGGAAAAGTCACCCGTTTGGTTTTCTTTTGGAAAAGTCACCCGTTTGGTTTTCTTTTGGAAAAGTCACCCGTTTGGTTTTCTTTTGGAAAAGTCACCCGTTTGGTTTTCTTTTGGAAAA
>JAQIXS010005648.1:0-12182 GCA_034700785.1 Rossiulus vilnensis
ACTCGAAATTCGGATAAGTCGAATATTTTTGGGGGTCCCCTGCGACTTCGAGTTATCGAGCTTTCACTGTACTTATTATTTTATAAAAACAAGTCAACAAAAGATCAAAATTCGATTACTACGCATGGCATTGTTGGGAGTGGGACTTCAGCAAATTTCCAACACTGTTTTCAAAACTCTGGACAAAAGCGGGTTTCGTTTCATGGCTCATTTGTGCTAGACATGGACATCAGCCAATCGCATGTCATAGCTTGACCTCTGTCAATGGATGGCAGCAGAATTATCATTTTTAGTGTTTAAATAACCTAGTACTAAATTAATAACGTTTGATTCAAAAATTCACGACGTATATGCTAATTCAGTGAATTTTCAAAGTCCTTAGCAAACAAAATTACAACACAGGGCGTATCATTACTAACGAGTGTTTCTATACTGTAATCACCATATAACCTACATACCTATAACGTTTTTTTGAACTACTGATATCAGTATGGTTAATGCCATCACTGTAGGGTTTTATTGTACTAAAATTACCACATATCAGTATATTAGTACTGATATCTACTGTATACTGATAAGCTACAGACACCCTGCAGTTTGACTGCAATTTTTGATCCGCACTGGTACCATCTCCACCCATCAGGGGGTGTCACGCTTCGGCCGCCATTTTGAATGGCATTTGTATATTTCTCCGCACTAAGGGGGTAATTCGGTCTTAATTAACGACGCGCGGGACGCGATCGTTTCGCGCAGCGACAAAAGACAGCCGATTTGCGAGTGATTTAATAAGCCGTGGAGTTTGCTTTATCGTCGCATTCGCTCGACTTATTAGCCTCGATTTGAGCGATAAATAAAACGATACGCCCTCCATCAGCGATTCAGTGGCGACTTTAGCGCCTCTATTTTTGAAACAAATTAGCGACGTTGGCGTCACTGGCGATATCGACGGAGAGCAGAACGCATGCTAAACACCACTAATGGGTAGTTGACGTTCGCTTTGCCTTAAAAATAACGAGTTTTTAATGAACAGAAGCCCATTAAGTTTGGGAAATTTGAGGCGCCCTAAGCGTGTCAAACGTGACGATTAAAAAGGCGGCCAATTGCTTCCGATGACATCGGCGACTTATCTTCGTCCGCCATCGCCGAAATGCGTCTTATACGAGAAATCAGCCTTGTTTCCATAGGGATGAGCAACTCAAACTTGATAATTTTTCTGCTGGGTAAAAGTGAATTTCGCATTTAAAGAGCTAACTTCAGCTTTTGAATGGAATTTGGAACGAATCCCATGCAATTCGTACAGGTTTTTTTGAAATTTGTTTTTTGTTATACAGCGTTTACTTTACAGCTAACTTTTCGGGAACAGAAGTTGAATAACGGTCATAAAGTGAGGAACGAGTATATTTCTAAAAATGTCCTTAAACGTTCAATAAATGCAAACATCCAACAAATTATTGATTCCAAAAAAAAAATGCTGGTGATGCATGTTTTGCTTTTTGTTCTTAGTAAGTGGTGCAAGACCAAAAGGTTATAAGTCCACTCTCGTGGAGTAAGTCACGTTGTTTTCACGTGCACGTGTTTTCTATCAAACGAACTTATGTGTCTGCGTTATGTTATGTCTTATGAGCGCTTATAAGCAAATTATTTCAACCATTTTGCGTTGAGAGGTTTTAGAGAATTTATTTGAATAGAAATGTTCGCTTGCATTTTATGAATTATGCTGTTATTCAGCAAAGTCTTTTCAACATGAGTACAGCATTCGTGTATTTTTCAGCTCCAAATACTGAACATCAGATACAGTATTTGTAAGGGGTGAATATCACCTGCTGAAAAACCGAGATAATTCTCGGAGAAAACAATCGGAAATACGTGTATAGCATCAGGATGCGCGTAGCGCCCTCTATGGCAAACGCTTCCTTCTTATCGCTTGTCGACGGCTCGTTTCCCGCCCATTATTTGTAGCGTTAATTTATTCCCATCAACAACAAGCAGTGGTGCCATTTGCCGATTAGGCTTATCGTTCATTAGGTTTCTGGACACGAAGCGCCATTAAGAGGGACTTACCAACAAGATGGCGCCAGAAAATTCCCCCGAATAACACAGATAGGGTTTCAGCGAGAAAACGGCGTTTATCCCAAATAATAATACGCTCATGGTGCATGCAGCGATGATTTCGCACAAAACGATAACAAAGGCCTGCAAAACCATGGAAAATCTGACCTACACCACAATGAAATGTGTGGTGTAGATTCTAGTTGGGTACCTTAATCGAAACTTGTCATATTAGGAAAGAATTCAGAGAATTTAGGCTAACTAATAAAGCCGAAGTTGTACTCAAATAAGCAGCACCTTAAAATAAATAACTTTCAAATAAACAAATAAATTGGACCAGAGCTGAGGTTTTTTTTTAAAAAAAATGCATTTTGTTCAGCAAGTAGATATCCAATTTTAAATCGGAATAGCTCGTTTAGTGAACAATTTAATGCACTTTCAAATCTGCTGTTTCAGCTATTCGAAGGAGAATAGCTGAAATAGCTGGATTCATATCAATTGGATAGACAATTTAGCATGTTTTAACTAGACTATGCAAAACATTATCTTAGCAAATCTTTAACCTCAGGACATCACATTCCCCGCATAAACGTTTCTATAGTGACAGGAGTAAAGGCATGCAAATGTTGAAAAATTACAAATGGTTTACTGTTGTTTTAAGGCTTTTCATCTGAGAAATTGTTGAGGAATTTTATTCACACTAAGCGAAGAGCAATATATTAAAGATCAATAAACTGTTTACAAAACGAGCTATTCCGACTTTAAATTGGATATCTACTTGCTTATTTAAGGGCAGTGTTTAAATCCCTTAGGTGTGTTGGTTTTCTTGACTGGCCTGTCTGACCATATCCGGCAGATAAATCCTGTTAATACTGCACATATGCATGGTCAAATTCACAGTAGCCACATGGTATATTACAAATGTTAGCCCTGTAACTCAAATGTATACGTAAATGTCAAGCTAAATTAAGATCAGAAACTGAAAGCGCGAATTAGTAAAGAAAAGTGCGAATGGGGCGTGAGATTAGCATCTGTTAAAAGGTTTAATAAGTAATAAATTAAGCTTAAAGCTGAGCTTAAGCGTTGAATGATACCGTGGTTAAACGCGATAAGTAATAGGTAATCAACTATTATTTGTATTTAAAAATTATACGATACATATTTTCTAAAATGAATCAAAAATTACTTGAATCACTATGTACTTGTAACGAGCAAATAATACGGTCTCACATTTTTGGCACGTAATTTTAACATGATTTTTTCCATAATTGCAGCATGTTCTTGCTGGTACATTGTAGAAACCCTGGTGTCATAATGTAAGGCAATAAGAAAATATTAAAAAAGAAAAATATACATAGGCCTACGTCTTTAGTAAGATCATCTAGCGCATTTTAATTACATCGAAACGTTCATAATTTAAATGTGATTTTTCATAACTGCAACATGTTTTTTCGTATTACCATGATGATATTTGATGTAAAAATCGTTGATATCATGACTGTATAGTCACGAAGCGTTAATTAAAAAAGATACAAAATGATATTTCTTTGGCAAGACATGTCGGTAAACATAATTACCCGATTAAACACCATTTGCTTTTGAAATGTGGGTTCCATATTTCCAATTGATTACAAGAGGGTGCATTTGACATACATGCAAATGTTCTAGCTTCACTTTTTTAATTAATTCGTTCAATCCTAGAGGAAGAATTGATTCAGTTTCCGTTTCAGATCGGTTTTAATTAAATTTAAGTCAAGGCGAATTGATACCACTACCTTTTTTATTTTATTTTCTTTCTCTCCCACAACAAATGTACGGTTTCTGAACAAAAGTTTTCACACAAATAAGTGCTTCAGGATCGTCAATTTTCACAGAGCTGTCGTGTTTGTGCTGCTCCATTTTCCTTTCAAAAACAGGGTCGGTTTAATTTTAATTTCGTCTTTCATTCGCACCAAGCATCTAGAAGAAGCAGGTTTTTCCCACATTTGCATTTTAAATGCGGCTTAATTTCAATTCTAAGATGGACTTATGGGATTACTAAATTCCTAGCATATAGGCCGTAGTGCGCATGCGCAGAGCCTTCGTCGGGCTCCATATCACACGCTCTCATTATTATCCCTTTTCCTCTCATATTAACCCACTTTTTCGACTACCTACGCTGCGCAACCCTCTTTTCTTGCCGAATATAATTTGATAACAAATATTTGTCTTCGGATGTGTTTGTTCAACGAACGTAAGAACACCAAGCGTCAATTTTCATTCGGTTACTTCGCTTTTATATGAGGCTTCCAAAACGCAGCTTCGGATTTATTGCGGGGGACGAACAAGAAGTTGCCGTCCTTCAATCAACCGCTGAACAACCAACCGCGAGCGATTAATATTTCATGATAAAAATTGGAAAATAAATTTGATGAAAATTCGAGAAGCAAAGACGCAGCAAGAGACTCACGATTAGGGTCGGGTCGCCCGATGCGGCGCTGGCTCAGGAAACCGAGCTCTAAATTCTTCGCTCAATTCCATCAGTGACGATCCTTTAACGGATCTAGAGATTTGTGCGATTTTAAGATATAAACAATAATATTTTAATATGGAAATTTAGCCATAATCAATACGACTGAATAAGACAGCCATCTTGTTCGTTATTCGAAGTTCTCGAATGCCGCGTTTCGTTCCAAGGTTGCCATGGCTACAGGTATGCACGCGCATCCCCCCATTTAGATTATGAAATGAAGGGTGCTAAACCATAAGGTGTTAAGCACCAGACGCCCCAAAACACATTTTTTCGACTGAAAACAATGCCGGAGCCATTCCTCAGTAATGAGAAAGCAATTGGAACCCCCGTTGGCCTTGTGGACTGAAAATTGTCTTTGCCTCCCATAGAACACAATGGTAATGTTTTCACTTTGCTCTCGTTTATGTTTTCCTAATTAAACGTCATAGTTGTGTAACGCCTGAACTCGTTGTTGTTTAAAGGAAATCATATTAGTGCTAGCTATAATTTTCACAAAACAATACTAAATTTAATCTCCTAGGAGTGCTCTACCACTTCAGTTGGCAGATAAGTCTAGCTAGAGCAAGCGCACTCTAGCTGACATTTTCTCTACGATGTACTGGTACCTATAGTGGCGACGCTGAACACACTGGAAATAATTTTCCTCCTCGTTTAATTCTCTACATAATTAATGTCGTCAACAGAAGCGCTTACGTCGATACGGTTGATTAAGTCAACAGGAGCGCGAGCGTATGTTGACATATACATTAAGTGAGAAGGGAAATTATTTTGGGCGATATGCAATAATAATTCGTGGGACTCCGTGGCCCTAACCATTTAGGCAACGTTGGCATTCCCTTACTCAGGTTTACTAATGCAGACAGTAAAACAATATGCATCTAATGAAAATTTGTTCAAAAATGGACCACATGAGGTGTATATGCCAACCTTCAACGTTAAAGAAAGGAACGTTACATGTTTAATTACATGTTGGTTGCATTTGAAAGATTTTCACAGAACATAACAAGTGGTTTTGTGAGAATTCTACTTTCAATTAATAGTAGACAATATAGGAAATGCAATATTTTAATTAATTGCCTACTTTGACACGTTCAATAATGTCACAAATATTACGTTAATTTGTTCAAAAGTGCATATTAAATAGCAAATGAAAGAAAATATACAGCTCTTATATTAAATATATTGTGATTAAAAATGTAATCAACAATTAAATCAAATGTATTTTTCACAAGAACCATATTGATAGTATTAAAAAATTTATGAAATTACATTTGATAGTAATATCTAAATGTCGTATACACTTTATATACACTTATATAATACATTCATTTGCTTCCACACCGACAGATTTAATATATATATTTAAAACGTAGTATATTCAGTAACTACAAAACGTCTTTGTACATTTTTCTACTGAATTCTTTATAAGTCTGCTTCTTTTTTTGGGAAAAAAAAACAGAATAAAAATGAAACTTAAAAGAATATGATAAATATCTCAATACAACTACTGCATACAAAGCCGCATTTTTACCCGCATATATTGAAAAAAAAACCTTTTTAATACTGTAACTACAACACAGGTAGTTATTAACATAATTTAACATTTCATACATTGATTGCATAAACAAAAGCCTTTATTTTCTTAAGACTGCCGTTTATTTGCTAACTCCGAATGTTTACTTTAAGAAACTGAATTGCCTGTTGGGGACGTTCTTTCTTTTTCCTTTTAATATGAATTTTGATGAACATTTCCAGATCTGAAAATCAATATACATGCACAAGGTAAGAGATAACTATGAAATATGTGAAATATGCATATGTTAGGCATATTTAGACATATGTTGTTAGGGATATAAATGTACATGTATAAACAGGTAATGGTAAAACAATGAAATGAATAAAACGTTGTTACATGTACGTTTTATAGCCAAAGTAAAATCGCAAAATCGTGTACGTTTTAATTTACGAAAGAAATGTTTTTCTAGTAAAAGCAAATCGAAACAGTCAGTTTAAAATAATATCTTTTTTGAGTAATAACATTTTTTTAAACAAGATCTGAGATTGTTTGAACGTACATGAAAAATAACATTATTGAGAGTGATTTTTTATAGAAAATAACCATACAACAGATTCAGTTATTAGCGTGTAAATTTATTATAAATTACGAACAAACAACCATCAAACTAAGTTATGCATATTTAAGCAGCGTTGCAATTTGCGAGACATTTTTCGTGATTATTCCTAAATAATCACGAAAATGCTTCATTCTTGTTTTTTGTGCAAGGAATTTTTAGGGATTATTCATTAAATTTTCGCTGAATTTTCACCTTTATCGTTCGCATTTTTCATTCACCCTAGCTTTTCTCTCTGCCACTTTTCAAATACACTGGAATCTCATTTCAAAAGCAATTCTTTCCGATTTATACTTTGCTCCAAATGCATTTTTCCTTTACGGAATTCGGAATTTCTTCCGAAATAATTCGAAAATCATATATAGTGCGAAAATCAGGTTGCCATTTACCGACTCCATCGGATCCAAAAAGCCCAAATTTAATTAAGAATTTAACGACCGTTAACGTTTCTCAAGCCGCGTTTTTCGTTGTAGGCGATTTCGTTCTAATGGAAACAATTGTCTAAATTAGGCGCAATTTTTTTGTCCATCCCCCTATTCCTCTCCCCATTTCAAATTGGGTTTCGTACCATTACACAGAAACGAAAACGTTCGCTCGATAAGATTTCGCTTAAAACGAAAAAGCAATTTCCGATAGGCCAACAGAAGAACTGAATACACGCACCTCTGTTCCGATGCCAACGGCGGCCATTTTTAATGGGGCGAATTGAAATTAGTCTTATTTCAGGACCACTGGCTAATTACGCAGTTTGGTCGTTAATCTCCTAAGATTGCGCGACTGAATGAGTGCCCATTAAGACTGACACACATGTGGGGGGGAGATGAGGGAGGAGAGAGGTCAATGTCGTTTGGGTATCACCATGGCAACTGCATTGTAATGACTTACAGGGCATGGTCGACAAAGTGTGGTCAAATGTCAAGCATGTGTTTTTAATGTATGCATCGTGGCATCAGTTATGGAGATGTTACATTCAAATGTCAAGCAAGATATGTTTTACATTTGTTTGCATCGAGTTATAAGAATGAACATGCTAAATAAAATGTTACAGATATATATAACAAAACATTGTTTTGCAATATCCCTCATACGCGTATTTTCAAATTATGTTTTCTTCACAGACCTGGATTGCATTTAAAGATGTATTATAAAATGTATTATAACATCCAATATACAATTTATATTACAAACTTTTGAATCAACAGCATTCGTTAAAAAAAAATGCTTCTCCACTGAGTTAAGCAAATTAAGTTCACCGTAGTCCATCTTTCTAATGCAACAATATTTAGTTGTCCAGAACGATGAATCACTATAATTGGCTGGGTCGTTTGCTTCGATCTACGTTGTTTACTTAACCAGCAAAAGAGGAAGATAAGAACTGCGAATCTATTCTACTCTGTTTGCCAATAAATGATAGATGCCGATGGAGTGGTCAAGTGACTATTTGCTTATCTCTTTCCCAAGAAACGTCCAATTGGAAATCGAGGTTGAGCTGTTTAGAAAAGCGCTGCAATTTCCTTAAAATGTCACTGTTTATTTTATGAGGGGCGTAAAAATGCTGAAAAATTGGCCATAAATGCCGCGTCCATTCAATTTCAAAGGACGATTTGGGGCAATCGATCCGGACGCCTGACCTTTTGACCTTTGCCGGGTGACGTTGGGTAACTTTTAAGGTGAGAAAATTGAGTTTATTTCCACCCTCGTAAAAATTGATTTAGGTTTCAAACGAATGTAAATCACTATATAAGGGAGGATTACATTTAGGAAAATGCTCATAGTGCTAGTATGCAAATTTACCAGCAAACGGAAACAGTTTTCTACGAAATATGTAATTTATATCCGTTTGTACCAATAATCTGTTGTCATCAAAACTAAGAAGTCGTTAAAATTTCATTAATGAATTTCGATGATTTCATCAATTTTTAAACAAATTAATTTCAATTAAAAAATTTATTCAAGCATTGAAAAATTGTCAAATCGTAAAATTAATTTAAAAAAACTTTAAATAAGTTTTTAATGGTTTTAATTTTATACATATGCTCACAAGGAATCTTAATTGCATACAACAGTCAAAATCAATTTTAAATATACTTAATTACTCTGCTTTTTTTCCCATTTGCTTTCAAATGAGCAAAATACTCAAAATAAGATAAAATAATAACATATCCAAGATGCTATAATATTTTAACTTTTTGAAATATTACTAAAACATTTTTTTTTAAAACATCACAAAAACATTTTAAAAAATCGAAATTAACTCAAAAAAAACTTAAATATCACTTTTTATTTTTGTTTATACATCTAATAACAAAAGACCCATTAGGTATGTAAGATGCTATAATTATTGTTGATCCAATAAAAATTGTTTTTAAAAAAAGATTCTACTCATTTAACAAAAATGAATTACCGATCGTCAGAAATCTGAAATCTTGATATTGGTTTGGGAATATTTCTTGAAATCAACTAAACGTTCTGAAAAATCGAATGTTTGCAGAAAAAATATATCTTGCAAGTTGCATGAAAATTCATTACATTATCAGTACTAAAATATGAAAATAACTTAAGTAACATAAGGTTTGCTTTATCAAACGTTGATAAGATAAATTAAATCGCAAAAAATACGTTAAAATGTTGCTAAGAATGGAAGAAATATTGAACTAAATTTGACAACAAGATTAATGGAAACTTCAGTAGCTGAGCAAGAGCTGAGCAAAGTCGTTATCCAAGATAACGAAAAGTACGTCAGGTGGTATATTGCATGTTTTATGAAGGAAGTGATTTCAAAATTTAACATTCGCTTATAGAAGCCTTAAACCTGCTGTTGTTTATCCCTTTGAAGCTTTTAGCGAAGAAAAATTTGGAACTATTGGACATCAGAGTTGATCGAGAAATTTATTATTAATAAAGTCTACCAGAAGGCAGCAGGGTGAGGGTGAAATATAAAAAAATAAGTCGGCACGAAGTCACTATGAAATTTACAATTCCTTCAACCCCTTAAAGTGGACAATTCAGCATTGCCTCAAAGCTTCCAGTGTTTGCCTATGATATCCCTTAGGGGAGGAGTGAATGTCTTATTTTATTAGTAAGACTTTGGATGAAAGAATAGGTCGTGTTTACGAAAATGCCTTTATTTATCGTCTGGCCAAATACAGTACAGAGGTGCCAAAGCGTTTTTAAACCAATAAGCTATGCTTGGATTAAGCTTTAGTATCATTTCTCACCAATACTTTTCATGATCAAGACTTTCGGGACATACGACATAAATTATGCAAAAATACTTCCAAAGGACGTCTTTCATGCACCAAATCTATGTTTTAAACTTAAATATCTCAAGGCGAACTATTTCAAAGTACATGTATAAGTCAGGTTTTTGTTGTTTGTTTGTAAAAATTAGGTTCTTAAACACACGTTAATTAAATTAGAGAAAATATTAGGTAGGGATATCATGCATAGGTATTGATGCATTTTTGTTTTATAAAAAACATTTTCAAAATACTTCATATCCAGCCAACGTTTTAAACTACGCCTTAAAACATTTGATAAAATGTGTTCTCAGATAAATCTAGGAAGAAACCTTAATAATGAGTCAGGAAATTTCTCTTAATTTTTAATGCAGTGTTTTTCAAGCATATTAATAAGAGGACAACGTAAAGACGTGTAATTAACACAATTATTTAATAACAAGAATTCCCACAAGTGTATAAAGTTTAAAGAATTCATACAGGAAGAGAAATATGAAGTGCAAATGAAATAACGTTTTCAGCTATTCAGCCAGTAATGAGTTTCACACCGAGTATGTTTTGTCTAGTAGAATAAGGAATAAAATCTTAAAACTGCAAATTTTCGAAACATTTACAATTTCCTCAACCGTCAATGAAGAGATCCATCACAGCTTTGTTTTTTTTTTTGCAGAAAAAAATGACATTAACAAGGAGTGGAACAGAGATGGATTTTGCTGCATTCCAGTCCCTTGGGGGTTGAGCTTCCTTCCCTTTCGAGGATCTGGATGAAAGAATAAGTTATTTTGCAGAAGTGCCCTTATTTTCATCCTGATTCGCCACTTATTTAGTTGGAAATTGATTTTTATTTCTCCAGGCGGATGGTTCATCTTTAATGTATTCCTCGACTAGAAAACCTCGTTCAAATATTGAAATGCACTCGGATCGCACTTTATTCACAAGAAATCAAATTACGGAGTCTAGCCAAAATCCCCAAATGCCTGTTTTCAGAAACAAGGGCTGATAAGCATTAATTAGGGCAACGTGAACAAACTAGAGATACTAATAGATGGCCCACGTCTTAGCAGTCTCTTTTAGAAACAGTCATCAGAACAACTACGGAACCTAAGTGGTGGATAGGCAAATTTCAGAAACTCCTAAATCCCTGTAAAGTATTGTCAGCAAACAATGAAAGCTTTGAGGTTATGTTGGTTTGCCCAACATTGGGTGACGTGATATTCAATTTTTATGAAAATGTTTTACATCATCTTATTGGACGTTACATAATATTTTTAAATAAATAAATGATTTAGAAATATAATAATATCAGCATTAAGCATAGCAAAATTAAGTTTTTCATGTTGCATTCCTTTAAAATTACTCATTCATTTTTCTCAAATACATGCATTTTCTAATGTTGATAAGCCTGCTGTCTTTTGTACTAACAGGATTGCAAATAAAAATGCAGGTCGTAAAAAATCAGTCTACGACTATCTCAAATAGCCCTCATCACTTTTTTCCAATAACATTACAATGGGCCCATTGTAAACGTTGGGGTCCATAACTTCATTCCTTATTATTTATCCATTATTATTTATTGTTGTATTTATAAATGCCATTTTATATAACACTGCATTGTATGTTGGTCTTAAGGGCTGAATACCCTTCGTGTAAAATCTCCCTCTCTTCATTTGAAACCACATTCTATCAACAAATAAATGCCTTTACCACAATTTCTTATTTGGATATTTTTATTGAATATTTAGAAAATTCAGAAAATTATTCCCCGTAGCATTCACTTCATTTAACTTTATAAAACTTTATCAAACTCACCGAACCAGTTAACTTTGCATCCTAATATTTCGATATAGCTTAAGGGGTAAAACCAGGCTATTGTTCAGCCGGAAGGAAATCTGCAGTTTCCGGTTTAGAACACCGTGTTTCTTAAGGCCAATTTTTTGATAAAAAACGGTTTTCGGATTAAAGTTTTACTTTTTTCCTGCACGTATCTGAACATTTTTGTCGTTCACCTAAGGCTCCTAAGGAGTCTTGCATACCCAGCAACAAGTTCAATCGATTTTGTGTATTGACAAAAGCGCAACCCTTAAGATAAGCGAACGCAGTTATTTTCAGTCAAGTTTTGAATCAATTATGGAAGTAAAAATGTCAAGTCAAAACATGTCCTTACTTGTCATACATCCGAGTCGCATTTTCATAGCGTTATCGACCACCATTTTGGCATTGATTGACCTCAATGAAAGCATAAATTTTGGC
>JAQIXS010005649.1:0-12181 GCA_034700785.1 Rossiulus vilnensis
AACATTTCATTCTTGGTAAGAAGAAACGTTAGTCGCCAAAGATTACCAGCATCATTGTACCACGTCCTCAAATTCGAGGTTCATCTACATTTGCTTGGAGAAATGACCATTCTAAGCTTGACATGTGGGCGTTGATTTGAAAAAAAAATTGATGCTTTGGCCGTAAAGAATCACAAGTCCACCACAAGCTTTCAACCATTGTCAAATGGCAAAGCAGGAACATGAAAAAATGCTTGGCTGAATTTCTCCAGGGTTTGAGCACGTACGTAATTGGCCAAGAGCTACCGGAGATGATTATGCTATAATTTGCAACAATCAGGAAAGTCAAAATACCATGGACAGGAAACCAGCACAAAAAAATGTCATTCGCGCTAGTCCTGGTTATAATTTTCCAAAAAGCTAACTAACATATCTATGAAGGACGAATAGATTTTGTACCCTTTTCTAGCCTTGGGGATAAACTTTTAAGATGCGCACCAATTATTTTTGTTCAATTGTCACAACAGGTCATAGCAGAAGCTTCCTCATCCTAATCACCGTAATAGTAGGGTAAACCTACATTTTATTGGCATTCATCCAGGAAAACTAGCAGGGCATTAACTTATTCAAATTTCCTGCCAAAGGCTTAAATGACATTAAAAAGGATTATGCAACAAATGAGTCAACGGCCCTACTAAATTACTAATCCACAGGCCTACACTAGCTATCATACATTTTTCTTTTAAAAGTTCACAAATTTACATGCCTTGAATACAAATATCTCACCTATAAGGTATGACATTTCGTACAAGTACATGTAGGCTACTTATGAATAAGCTGGGTTTTGTTCTACATGTAACTGATTCAAGGCAAAGTCAACAAAATTCGATATTTGGAGGTTATTGCCCCAATCAGCGTCCACTGATGTTCACACATTAATTTTGTCTACTATAAGTGCATAGTCAAATCTTTATCAGAAAACAGGAGTTTGGTATTACTTTGGATACTGCATAGACTTGACAAACAATCTTACATGTATATCTTGAAAACTAGTTAAACTGTGGAATCAGTAGTCAGCATAATAAAATAAAAAACTTGAATCAGTCCAATATATGGTCAATTTCAGCGCACATCTTCTAAACTTCTAAATGCAATGTAAACTGTACTATTACTTAGTAAATCAAACCTCACCATTCCAAGTTGCTTTAGGCCTATTGTTTACATGAAAGTTCAGTGTAAGCCTAACTTGTCGAAACGCTCATGTGATGTAACAAATTAGCATATTTCTCTTAATAATCAAGTACCACGATTTGTTGATGCTTATGCAAAACTCTGACGGTGCTGAGTAACTTGGTTAAGCCCTAAGTTGCTGAGAATGGTAGCATAATACTTGGAAACACGAGCCACACCCCATAAATTTGAGCGTGATAAAGTCTGTATATAAAACCTGAAATGCTTAGGAATTATTACTTTATTACTTAAAACGTAAGGCTCAGGCCATGATTATTCTTCATCTCCACAACGCCAACTTACGAATGTAGCTTTACATATTCTGAATTTGTCAACTACGATAAAACGCACTCACCTTCCTTAACCAGGAAAGTGGTTGACACAGCGAAATCCTAAGAATTTAAAAACATTTAGGCCTAACACCTTTGGAATCGCCAGTACCAGCCTCAATTACATTCCCGATATCACGTCGCCGCACCTTTTAATATATTAGTGAGCCACAATCAGCAAATAAAATGCACATTGCTTATTTGATTTATTACACGCAACCGATCACAATCGAAAAACTACGTCAGTATTTCTCTTGTTATGCAAGATGAAAACCCAAGATGAAGGATCATATTAAAATAAATAATTTTCTCTTACCCATCTCGTTAATTTGACGTAAGCCGTTGAATATATTCACAAAAAGCACGCACAAATTCCCCTTTTTTTAAAAAAAATATCAATTTAAGAATTAGTTCAACGTCCAAATGAAGAAACGAACCCGTCACACACGGATAATCACAGGTGGGAATGGCAAGCTTAACAGCAACACGGTGATAACGATCGGCCAAGTTCCAAAGCTATGATCATATGACACTTAACGCTCAGTTAAGAAAATCAACATGGCGTCCAGAACGCAAGAACTTACGGAACCCCCTTTTACATATTCTGCAAAAGTGTCGCCTTTTTGGTATAAGAAAGTACGACACTATGCTCTTATTCTGGAGTAAAGATGGCGTAAACAAGACAAGGTAACGACGCCAGCAACATAAACATCCGGTGAAAAATTTCCCATGGAGAGTGTCGCCCTTCGTTTAAATCAGTCTTTATTGAAAGTTTAAAATTTTAACGCATTAATAGGCTAGAGGGAGCCACTTGATAAACGGTAATAACATGTGGCGCCATCTCAAAGCAATTTTATGAAACACTTTTATACTTCTTTAAAAAGATAGTAACGGTACCTCGTGAGGTACATTCTGTAGTAGAATATTTCTTGTTGTTTTCGTTTTTACGAAATATCTTCATTTGAACGCCAAAAACAACCAATTGATCCGCTTTGCCTTATTTTACCTTAAGCTATGGCAAGTCAGGATGTAGAAGACGTTATAAATCAGCTCGCAAGAGCCCAAGTAGACAATGAAGATACTGTGATAAGTTTTGCCGGGAGAGGATTGAAATTAAATTCTGAGAAAGATGGTTGGTATATTAGTGGCTCTAATATTTATAAATGCAGTTTATTTATTTTTAATAAAGTAGGTCATAGTTGAATGTGATGTATACATCTCAGTTTTGTAGGTTCTGGTTAGTTAAAATTTGTGTTTTATCTGAAACTGATAATTATGCAGGCACTTGGCACATGTTGTGCATTAAAGAATTGAAGAAATTTTCTCTAGTGGTCATGTCCTCTTCCAAACTGTTGTTGTTTGTGAAGCAAATTGTAAGTTCAGCAACTCAGCTGGGTTGGCTTTGTGGCTAGGTTTCGCACTTGGCTTTACTGAAATTCTGAGTGTGCCCAATGGTTGTGTGGGTTAAAATAACTTGAACCGATTACCCAAAAAAACGAAATGCCATTATCTATGATTGAATTCGGCTTTGATTGGTTAAACTAGCTCGTAACTTGATTGTTTTGTACGAAAATGTATGCAATAAGTTGATCAAAGAGTTTGGAATTTTTTAAAGCTGAAGAAGTGGTTACTGCTATACGAAATTGCCCAAAAATGCAGACGCTGCAGCTTGAAGGCAACACCCTGGGGGTGAATGCAGCTAAGGCTATTGCCAAAGCATTGGAAGCTCATCCTGAACTAGAGGTATGTTTTTACTCCCCCACACACATTTCCTACATAAAAAAAGGAATTGTTATAAATTTGTATGACGTTGTCTTTACTCCCAGCGTGCTCTATGGAAAGATATGTTTACTGGAAGGTTAAAATCTGAAATCCCTGAGGCTTTGGCAAGTCTGCTTTTGAAGAAATCTAATAATAAATGTGAATGCGAGGTTCAGAACTCGATTTAATTTCATGTATTGTTTATTTAGATGTTTTTAAGCAGTGGACTTATGCTTGCTGGGGTCCACCTCGTAGAACTTGATTTGAGCGACAATGCTTTTGGCCCTATCGGGATTGAAGGAGTTACTGAGCTTATAAGAAGTCCCACTTGTTACTCGCTGCAGGAATTGCGCCTAAACAATAATGGTCTAGGGACCAATGGTGGCAAGGTGAGTGGTTGTTTCTTGTCTTGGATATTCCATGTGAAATCACAATTTTTTTATTTTCATATTTTGACTAATAGCTTTTAGCACAATCCCTTCTTGCGTGTCATGCAAATAGCAACAAAGATAAATCGCCTCTTAATTTAAAGACTTTCATATGTGGGCGAAACAGGTTAGAAAATGCAGGTGCACAGGCAATTGCAGAAGTATTTAAAGTAAGTTTTTACACTTAACCTGTCAATGACCTTTTATGTTTACAAAATAGAAAACTATTGTTTTTAATATGCAATTAGACTCTTGGCACATTAAAAGAAATCCAAATGCCACAAAACTCAATCTTCTATGAAGGCATTGATGCTTTAGCAAAAGGGTTTCAGCAGAACCCAAATCTTAATCATCTAAATTTAAACGATAATATCTTCACTGAAAAAGGAGCGGAAGCTTTAGCTGCTGTAAGTATTTTTGATATGTTGAAATACTTAAAAAAATAACACTCAAGGTGGAAATTTGTGCACTCATAATAATTATACCCTTAAATTTTTTAGGTTTTACCTAAGCTACAAAACTTGGAGATCATTAATTTTGGAGATTGTTTAATAAAAACAAAAGGTGCACAAGTAATAGCCAATGCTCTTTTAGATGGCCATGTAAAATTAAAGGTATAAATTTAGTACTAATCTTATTTTGCATGTTATTCCTAAAAAAGACTAGAAGTTTTGTAAATGTTTTTAATACAAATTAGGAGCTGCACCTAGGTTATAACGAAATTCACAATGAAGCATCAATGGATATTATCAAATGCCTACGTAATAAAGTACACCTTGTAAAGTTGGACCTGAACGGTAAGATTCAAACATTTTTTAAGAAATATGGAAACAACTATGTATGCCATCAATTGTTTGTTGGATAAGTGCAAAGTCAGTCACAAAAAGGATCGTGCATCTTAAATTTTGAATATTGAAAACAGAGAGCTCATTGTTCATGGTTAAATTTTCTCACTTCAGGCAACCAACTTGGTATCAGGGGCTGTGAAAATGTCATAAATTTGCTTGCTACAATTAATAAGCCTGACGTTCTTGGCTCAATGAGGTTGTAATTAACTTTTAAATTGAAATGATATTAAGCAGTTGCTAGAAGTAAAATTTGCTAATGTTAAATTCTACATTATATGACTTTTCAGTGATGATGAGGGTGATGAGGAGACAAAGGAAGAAGATGAGGAAGACGACGACGATGACAACTACGACGATGTGGATGATGACGATGAGGAGGAGGAAAATGAAAAAGAAAATGTGGCAGAAATCAAACCTCTTGAAATTAAGAAAAACCCCGATGTAAAATCTGTAGGAAAAACAACATTGACGCCTGTAAAGGTAGAATATCTATTCTAACGATTTTGTTTATTGTTAGCTTTGTTTTTAAATGTTGCTTGGATTATCTAATTTCCAACTCTTGCCAGAATGCCCACAAAATGAAACATGTATCTTGATCAAGGCAAAGTTATGATTTTATAAGTTTAACCATGGGCAATATTATAACTGCCATATTAGCTTACATTTTCATGATTTTTAAGAATCTCATTGCAATCCAGGTCCAGATAAAAAAAATGAAATGTAGATTGAGGAAGTCTAGTAAACTTGTCATCTCTTAACTTTTACAGATTCTTCAAGATGAAAATAGCATCATTGAAAACCTGCAGTCCTTGAGTTTGCATAGCCCTCACAACTAAACGCATTCTGATTTCAGAAATGTGTATTGACCAGTTCCAATGTTTTACATTCCTTAGAAATTATTGTAACATGCGTTTTAAAAATAAAACATTCCTGATTTTATTGAAGTGTCAACTTTTATGTGGAAAATAGACAAATATCCTAATAACAAGTAATGTTTTGTACGAAATTAAAAGGTAATCCCAAGAAAAAAATTCATAGTAAAGCAGAATAAGAGGCATTAAAACTAGGCAATTTTATGGCAGTGTTGAAGGTTAGATAAGAGTAAAATTTATCACAAAGCACAAACCATTACCTTACATTAATTTCCTGCAAGACAACTCCTTAAAATTATTATCTTTGTAGTCTACACCTTCCGAATTCCTGTTATCTCCATCTCTGGGTAGATTACTTGGATTGGGAAATAATCGTGCAGCTTTTCTACTTGAAGAAACAAGAAAGGTGATATTTCCACAAGCATTCCCAGTAAGCAGCCTTGCAATATTACATAACTAATTGATTATGTAATATATTGATTTGCATTTTTCAGGAATCGAGAGGAGTTGAAAAGTACATTGATGCATTTATTAAGGCAAGTTAATTACTAGAATTTTGATAAAGAACTTAACCCTGAGAGGCTAAAGCCTTATTATGAAATTTTTTTTGCGTTTTGAACACTTTAATTCACTTCTCCAACTCTGCATTCAAAAAGACAGCCATACATTTTAGCAACGTTAGGCTTCGTTATGTGCATTTGAATTGGAAAGTACTAATTCAATTTTGCAGGTGGCTTCAGTAGTCAAGTTTGAGAACGATGCTGTCAAGCAAGCTGCATTTGAATGTTGCGGTAATCTCATTCAGATAGAATTTTAATTTTGAAATAGAAATAAAAATCCAGATTTTAAGGGTTTGTAATATTTTAGATTCCCTCTTGTCCCAAGGATTTAAAGAGTCTGAAGAAACTGGTGAAGGATCAGTATTTGCAAATACATTTTTGGTTTACTTGGGACTGATCAAGGTAATTTGTAACTAGTGCTTAAATGTCTCCTTTGATTAATGAAATAGTGTTAACCCCAAACTGCATTTCTTGTTTGTTATTCAAGAGTGAAGACAAAGCAGTGAAGCCACCAGCAGATGTTGCAGGTGCCCTCATAGTGCTTGAACATGCTGTGCGTCAGTCATACTTCTCTAGATCTACAAAAGAAATGCTGCAGTTGTTTCTTTCCAGTAGGTATGTATACCAATTCAGAAGTACTTTACTGCATACTTATTTAAATTTGATTTTATCATTTTATAATTTCGTTCTCAAGATTCCATGAAGCCATCGAACAGACTGGGGAAATAAAGCATCATCTCATGCAAACTCTGTATCAGTATTAATATTACTATTGTGCAAATAAATTGAAAGTAATCCTCTAAAGAACTATTTTTTCTTGCGTTTACCCTAAATTGCAAGCAGTGATTTCTGCATCAGCCTGCATGTTCTCATGAAATCAGAACCCATTGCTAACATGCACTAATGAATCTCGTTAGAGTTGAAACTGGTACTGTGACATACCTTGCATTCTGCTAACACAAGTAACAAATTAATTTTACACCCAACAAAAACAAATAATTCATTTCTAAGAAATGAGGTCATAGCTAAAGGAATCAACTCCATGTACCTAATACCCAAGCCTATCTGTCCAATACTTATAAAAATACATAAAATAATTATGATTACCCTTCTTTTATATTTGTACATTTATTTCCACTTCAATGTTGAATGCGGTGCACATTAATTAAGATTCCTCAGAACCTTCAGATTGAAAATCCATCATTTCATTGTCACTATCTTCTTCATCAGGTGGAGTTTTCCTCTTTTTCAGTTGCCCTAACGATATAATATACTGCAGAGAGAATTTGTTGTGGTCACAGCTGCAAAAGACAAGTGAATAAATAATATGCACAAAAATGGTTTGTTGCCAGTATTTCTGATCTCCAAAGCACAACTTATTGCTCACATCTTTTCCAGACTTTGCTGCTTCAGATGTAACGTCCTTTGTAGATTATGGAGCATGGCCAAAATGTGCATTGACCTATTCTTTAGCCCTTGACCATGAGTCATAAGCAGCGTTTGAACCCAAAGCAAATAAAACTCCAAATGGTTGGAAGACTCCAACTGATCAGATACAAACGCGATTAATCTTTCCACATATTTATCAGACAGGAATGCCAAAACTAAACCAACTGTGAAATAAAAGTTGTAATAGAAAATTAACGATTGTTTGTCAGTACAAAACAAAATCTTCCTCTAGTATGAGCTAATCCGTGGAACTTACTTTCTTCAGGCTTGATACTTTCGAACACTTCTTTCACTAGCATTTGCTCGTTTAGTTTTAGTGCCATCATTAGAGCTTTGCTATGGTCTTTATTACGTAGCGTAGTCCGTATACTAGAAACTGTTATTTCACTTTCCAATTCCAAGGGATCAAATACTAAGTTGTGATCCAATGAATATACAAGCAAGCCTTCAGTAGTTGCTGCTGCCCAAGAGCGCCCTGTGATGAACGAACAATGGGAAAGTTTTAACAACAGATAAAATGAGTTTCCTCGGCTATATAACAAAATTTGGAAGCTCACTGACATAGTAAAACTAGTCTCCAATAATATAATGGAATAACACCAATATAACAAATATTTATGCCAATATAAACACTTACCTGTAGGCGAAAATCTAACACTGGACACAAGTACTTCAGGTTTGAAAGCCCGCGCTGCCATATCACCTTTCTTCACTCCAGGCAAGGATATATTAACTGCCGCACCATTATCTGGATCACGCTCTTCAACCAAGGCTAAATTTCCAAACTCGGACATTTTTCGCCGACTACAAAAATCCTGTAAAGAATATAAATGAGACTTGTACCAAATTTCGCAGACCAAAAGTGCAGGTTCAAAAGTTAACTTACATCCATGCCATCGAAAGATCTATTCTGAGTGATCTCAAATTTCTTTAGCAAAATCTGTTCTCGGACGTGATAGATGCATACGTTCTTTGACTGCCCAGCAGCCAAAATGCACTGCCCATCCGCAGTGTAACACAAAGATGTGAAGGCCCTAACAAGATGGAAAAAGATATAGCATTCTGCTAAATTTGATACCTTTTTTTTTTATAAAATGTATAATTTTTACTTTGTCTTTAATATCTGTTTGGCAGTGACAAGATCAGTTTCTCGTCGACCACTTCCTAGGTCATTTCGCCCTTCAATACTTCCGACCTGTGTCGTGGATTCCACATCGAAAAAATTAATCTGACCATTTAAAGTTGCCGCTGCAATTTCAGCTCCATCAGGCCGAAAAACTACTGCTAGTACTAAGTTCAGGAATACAAATTTACGAATATAAACCATATCTTAATGAGGCAACCAATATCAGTTCAACCTACTTACCATCTGATGTCAAGTCAATAGTTTCTCGGCTTCCCTTGCCAGAAAACACATCCCAAACTTTGAAAGTTTTATCCCAAGACCCGCTGACTAAAACTGACTGAGTGGAGCTAAACGTTAAGCTACTTACAGGCGCTTCATGGCCACTCAGAACCTATAAAGAGGCCAGAATGCAAGCACAAATGAGTTCATCAAAGTTCTTTTATATGTAATTTGTTCTAATTTAATTTTATATTTATTCAGTTTACCTCCAAAAGCCTGCCATTTTGCATTGACCAAACATAAATTTCAAAGTTGTCTTGACCGCCTGCACAAATAATTTCTCCACTGGGATCAACGGCAAGTGACGAAAACTGAGTCGGTCGAGGGGACGTGAATGTTCGAAAGTTGCGATACCTAAAATGACACAAACGTTTCATAACCATCTTCAAGAGAGGTAAAGTATATCAAAAACTCATAAATAAATGCTGTAAAATATAACCTGGTAAGATCAAAAGCCCGGACAGTACCATCCAATGATGCAGAAATAATCACTTTGCCATTCTGACTGTAAGCTATTCCAGCAATGCTACTAGTGTGTTCTGAAAATGTGACGTAACAAAAGCCTGTGCTAAGGTTCCACAGCTTTACCTATGTATTAAGAATTAAACATGAACGTATTAATCTTCAAAAGAGACGAGTGTAAGAGAGCTCCTTCCATTACCTTCCCATCTTCACCACCAGTGGCTAAGTACTGCCCATCAGGTGAATATGTCACGCATTTCATGTTGTTGAAATGACCTTGTTGCTTGAGAATGTAGGTCTCACTCTGCCACTCCCATACAATCAATTGGCCCAAGCCCCCACAAGCAATAGCGATCCAATCTCCAGTTGAATTGAAACTCACAGTCGAAATGACTTGTTCCGCTATGCTATAAACAACCAAAAAATCGTCCAATAGTTCCATAAATATTTTTTAAATAAATCACAATCTTTAATAGCAATGCTCTTACCTAAGAGAGTGAATTAAATTGAATGAAGGCATCTCATGAAGGAAAAAAGCTCCATTAGAAAACCCAGTGATCAAAATGTGAGTTTTTTTATGGAATGCTGCAGCTGTGATTGTGAGATAACCATCGCTTTTAACTGCCTTCCTTGGGTAGTGTCGTTCAATCTTTTTGTAAACTGCCTTATCAACCTTTTCGATTTCATCTGATAGGTTTTCAGCTTCAGCGTCATCACCACCAGTCTCTTGTTTTTCTTCCATCAACACCTCATGTTTTTTGGAATCCTTTTCCAAAGGAATCAATTCTTCTAAACCTAAACTGCATTCCCAAACATTCACGGCGCCATTCCTGGCAACAGTGTAGAGCTGATTGTAAATAATTAAGGCACTCTTCAGTTAATTTTGAAAACAACATGAGCGTCTCATTCAGTAATGCAGCATGCCTTCGATTAACTGCCTTTTGCGCCGAACAACGAAATTTTCTGATTAACATTTTCTTCCTATTTTAAACAACAAAAACTAATTTAACCAAACAGTTAATCGATGCTTCACTTTTAGCATTCACCTAAACAAGGTAAGGATACATCGAGAGAATTCTCTTCAAAGAAACATCCAATAACAACATCTTGATGTCCTCCTAGAGAAATAGCACCAAAGTTTTTATATTTGGAGATGGCAACCACACGTGTACTTGCGTCCTTGGCTCCTGCCGCCAAAATCCTTGAAAATGTTAACAACACATTGTCAGTTTTCGTGGGAAACGTGCAGACTTCAAAAAAATTCATTACTACCTAGAATCTGAGGACCAATTCACACAAACAGCATCGTCGTGAAATCCACGTATGACGTGCACTCGTGAAAATACATCAATGGAACGAGTGGTAGCTCTTGGTGCTTTATACGTAAACACGGCATCTCCTTTTGCTATGGCAACGTACCTTAATTGCAATTAGAATTACGATTTAAAAAATTTTCACATTCATTTAACAAAGATAATCACACTATGTTAAATGTCACAGCAGAACACTTACTTTCCATTAGGACTGAAGCAAATATCATGTATTTTTCGAATGAACCGCTGCTGCGTCAAGACAGTTTTACTTATTAGGCTACATACTAGAACATCACCATCTATAATGAATCATTGAACGTACGTGAGAAACGTTTCCACCAATTTGTATAGCAGTTTGCTACTTGTAGGCCCATACATACCTTCGCTGACAGCGATCAAAATATTGCCACATGGCGATACCGCGATATTGCAAATGTTAACTCTACTTTCTATTGGCAAGGTTTCAGATTTATTGCTGAAATGAATGATACAAACATTAGTACAAACACGGTACATGAAGAAATTTACAAATCTGGAGTCAACTTACTTTTTCAAATCAAACAAAGATATTCGATTACCAACTGGACTAATAAGTGTATTACCATTGTTAGTAAATAAAAGATTTCCTTTATGATATACAGTCCCCAGAAGATTTGAAAACTATGGTATAAAGTACAAATAAAAACATAAGTTAAACGAGCAAGACAGCATCCACAGTTTAAGCCTATTCAACTTAAAATCTTACGTTAAACAGTTAATGGTCAACATGCGCAGCATTATTAAATATTAGCAAAGTTTAAACTAGACACTTCGTCAAATGTATTTATACTTTCATATTAAATGGATTATTTTACAAAATAAATTTAATAAAATAGCAATCTTACCTTATACGAAAACTTCATCTTAGCAACAGAACACGTGCTTTATTGCCCGGCCTAGCCCAGAGCATGCGCAGTCACGGCTTCGCTATTCGCTAGCGCATGCGCAGCAGGTGCTTGCTGAAGTCACGTGAGTGCGAATACAAACTGCGCATATGTAGTACGAATTTTAAATGCATTTATAAAATCGTGATTTACAAGCGCACTATTTGCAAAAATTCATCCATTTTTATTTTTGGATAGGACAAGGAAAATTAGAAAGTGTTTTAAATGAAATTACGGAACCTGTTTCCATGGGTGGTACTGTTACGAATGCATTATGTAATTCCACCACCAGTTTTTACGTTTTGATTTACATTTACATTGTATACCCATATATTCAAATATTGGGATCCCCTGCCATACATCATGATGCATGCAACAAATTTGTTGTATGTGGTGTAGGCCTTTGAAAAATGTCTGCGCCCAAATAAATAAATACACATAATTCTGTCATATTCTGTAAATTGTATGTTACACGTTGCGCCACATGCAGCCAATTTATACAGTACTGAATTTATCACGCTTGCATTCTCAAATGTGATGTACAGTAAATACTGTAAATTGTGTAGCACATTTCAGGGACATTTCGTCATCAATTTCAATCCCTTTCCTAATCTCATGACTT
>JAQIXS010005650.1:0-12181 GCA_034700785.1 Rossiulus vilnensis
CCTGTAGCTACTGCAAATTAATTGCAACTTGAAGCAATTGCGTGGGTTTGGGGTTAGGATCTTTAGATTCTCCCACAAATCAATAACTAAATATAACATGCACGATAATGATACACAAGTTTTATGCAGATAAAAATGTAATTAAAATACATGTATCACATGTTCCGCTACAGATAGCAATGCCGCCAATGCACATTTTAAAGCAATTTAAATCATTTGTTATGGGTAAACGATTAAAGCGATATCTCCAAAATTCACTGCATTTTTCCCCTATGTGATATTCGGGTCTGTGCAAATACGGCAACGAAATCAGACCATTTGCTAGACATTTACCACCTTGTCTGAGCGGCCATTTACATCATTGCTACATTGAATGTATTTTATCTTAAATAACATAGGCCTATGCAAATTATTGTATGAAAACCAATATTATTGATCCGAACGAGCTCGGGGTTTCCTAAGAGGATTGGAATGACCAGTTCTACCACCTTTGAGGTTACTTCTAAAGATTCTCTCCACCAAACTAAAATTACACGACAAATTATAAATATATATATTTCAAAACGGCTTTAAAGAAAAACTTAAAATCATGTAGCTTTACTTGCATTTGCATGTCATAATTTTGCATCATTGGTCAGGAAAATTAGTTTGGAAAACTGGAAAATACATTAAGTTTTTTTTAAAAATTGGAAGTTGAAAATTGTATTTCTGGGTTAACCCTGTAATAAATCGGGAATGTTTTCACGGCACGTCTATCTCTTGACAGTTGGCGATCGCTGCTGATGTGATCGGTGCCACCCGATCAGTGACATGATTGAGTCATCACGCATCACAGCCGTGCACATCGCATTTTTCCATTCTTTCGGCGTGGCCTCGCAGTTTTCTAGAGTTTCTCGTTCGAAATGCACTTTTGATCTATTTACTGTTATGCTCCTTGGCATTTGTTGGCGTTTTAGCGCTCGTGCAACGCAATTAGGGCGACCCAGTTTGAAAAGTCCGGAACAGGCAGAACGAGATGAATGCCAAGGGGCATTGTCGTGTTTTCTGCCAGAATTTCGTAAATGCGTTTGCGCTATGCTTTTTCCACGAGATGGATTATGGCAGGGCTGTCTCTGCAAGGCTTTTACCATCTTTGGGCACGTACTGTTGTGGCTTACTGGGAACATATTGACCTACCCTTGGGGTGGTCGGGTACAACGGGTTTCTCAAGTTTTTACAGACAAATCGATGCTCATAAATCCAGAAATTAGATTTTGGTTTTGCATAGCATAAATGAGGTTGTTTAGCAAAGGTCTGGCATGAGGCGTGCGAGGAGAGGATGCGCTGCTGACTGGAGAGCTTTTGTCGTTCTGCACATCTGATCCGTGGACAAAGCTAGACCGCGTCGGCGTTGGCATGGAAACCGCATGCTCATTAGGTTTTTCCATAGAGTATATTGGTTGTTACTTGCTCGGAGGTAAACGTCTGCTTATGCTCTCGTTCCTTTTGCCATGCACATGTCATTATCAAGCGAAAGAGCGTATTTGTTGCTCTGTTGACATGCTTTGAATTCAGCATTGCTTGTCCATATAGTCAGTAGATTATACGAGAGAGTGAAGCTGTCTTTATACGCCATGTCAACGTTGTGGTTATCATCGTTTTAACTAGACGCAGTTGAGCGTAGAATTGCATATGCTCTTGCACTTCCTGCTGTTGTGCAATGACGGGTAAAGTTAATGAAATTGAGACTTCGGTCATCATCAATCGAGTTTTTTTCTTCGTTTTTTAAATCTGAAGCTGCCATGGTGCCTTAGAAACGTTTAGACAAATCTTTTAAGGCCTTCGTTTCTTTCAATGGCATGCAATGGAATCAAACGTACGTCTCTGATTATCCATCATGTATATCTAAGGCTTCTTTGAATTTTGAAATTTAGGCATTTAACTCCTTAAGTTATACTTTTGCATGACCTTGGTTTAATTATTGTACAATTTAGAAACATATATCAAAAGTATTTTTGAGAAACATTTCATTGTCCGTTGCAATGTATTATCCGCTTAAATATTTTAATGAGATTATTTCTGATAAAGTAAACAAATTGTAGAGCTATTGAAAATGCATTTAGAAACAACATGCTGAAAGACATTCTCAATTATTTATTTCCTGATACGTCCTTGAAACGTTTTTGATTTTATATTCGAAAATACTGCAGGCACCATGTAATGCTAACAAAATACAACTCAGAAATGGTATTAATTATTCAATAGTTACGGAAACCCACAAATTCCTTTATAGTGGGACCATGTCCCAAAATATCACAAAAGTTACCAGCATTGGTGGAACCTTCATTCTTTGTGGTGGTGCACAGACAGTAGGAGAAAATCGTTTTAGGTAGAAACCAGAACTTTCCTCTAAAAAGCGACCAAGACATTACCTTATTTCTGTACTGTGTCGTTCTGAACAAGCATACACTGTACTATATAGTTAACAAAGAGGGGATGCGAATGTTTGACTCGCGCTTATGCGGCTTTGCTTCGATGATTACTGAGATATATTCCGCTAGATAGAGCTTGTATGGCGTAATGTTTAAATATGCAATAAAGCTTAGGGATGCTGCAAAGCCTCGGATCTCTACTTTTGAAATTGTAAAGAGATTGCTATCATTGGATATAGCAGCACCTATGATACGATGCCCCATATACGGTACGAACAGTCGATTTAGATTTGAGGTCTTTAGTGAACTTTTCCATTTTTCGTTTTTGATAACGTTTATTCTTTTATTACTTTCGGATTGTCACAGAAACTTGTTCGATTAAGCCTTCTTGGAATTGCCTTCAAAATGCGCTCCTGCATTCACCTCTATAGCAGCCGCAATTGTTTTCTAGAGTTCAGAAGAAGTATCCATGTACCGCTAATAGATAGTTCAGTGATTCTGTGAATTTTTCACAAGCCTTTTTTCTGTCAGACAGCTCATTTTTGGACTAATTTGGTCAGAATAATTGGCCTGCTTTCAAAGTTACGGTTAAAAAATTACAACAGACATGAAATCAAAAGTAAGGCTAGCGTAAAACGCACTTGAAGTGGGCATTGATATATTTAAAAGGCCCTTGAAATTAAATCTTCAATTTCCATTTCAATAACCTGGATATTTAATCATAAGTATTAATCGTATAACAAGCTTGAAAACAATGTAAAAATGCTATTAGTCACGTATTTTATTTTTCATAAATGCTAAATCGAAATTATTATTTGTAACCTAAATTTGGTGAGTTTTTTCCCCCTAATATTCGAAATGAAACCGTTGGGAATTTCCTAAGCTATTTTGAGGACTTTCTTTGAACGACTTAATTGAACATTATAGCAACAAAATTTTCTTATGAATGTCTTTTTTATCAGTCTAAATTTCATTAACTTCTACTTGACAAAAAGAATTTCGCTTTTTCGTCATTATTGAATATTTGTGTATATCGCTCGGGTGAGCCTTTTCTGTGTCGAAATGAAAATTAATTTTAACTTCACTGTTTGACTTTTCATGATGAAATTCTTGCTTTCGCGCTCTTTTATGTTCAGTTTTTATCCGTTCTTATTACTTAGGTGTAAACACTGCTTCCTTGCGCACGCGATGGAATTTTTGAAGATAGATTTAGGCCAGAAACATTTGAAGTGCTCAACTACGGATTTATCGCAAGGAAATCTGTATTTAGCCAAGTCTTATGCAATCGGAAGTCTTCCATACTGAGAAATCCTCGATAAACATTGAAAATGTGTTTGCTACTCTAGTCTCGACTGCTACACATTATGATTGAAAAGTTGTGAAACTTAACATGGATCAAAAACTCGCCTGTGGCAAATTGCCTATAGTGGAAAGATACATGCTCGGTAAGCTCAACATGCTCACAACGATCTCTTATTTCTCCTATAATGTGATTCTTCCATTGCTCGATCATGCTGATGCAATCATAATTTCAAATTATACAGCCTTGAGGGTATCTTGCGCTGCGTCCTCTTGTTTATTTTGATAAGACATGCTTCAATTTTAGATAAGGTTCTTGATTGTATAAATTTGTCTTTATTGGATATAGCGCTGATTTAATTATAAACGAACACCTCTTCTAAGAACTCGAACTTCCAATGTAGATCGTGTTTGTATTGCATTTAAGAATTTTGTTTCTTTTGCAAGTGCGTGTTTTCGTTAGCCACCCACATCTTCTTTAATATCTATTCTCGCAATTAAAGATTTGTTTTGGCTATTTCTGTGGCCTTGCCATTGCAGGGATGACCGAAAACTCTTGATCTCAAGGGAAAATCATTTTTGGTCATGTCTTGTTACATGTGTGCATCTTATAAGTGATAAATAAATTTGTGAGCAGCACTGCGTATGTCTGTTGAATTGCTTCAGGCAAATCAATCATTATCTCATCCTGCTATATTTATTAGACTATATTGCATGTCCTCTTTGGATTTGTCGACTCTTTGTAATTACTTGGTTATAAGACATCAGATTTAGTAAACATTAATTCGACTGCATGTCAGTAGAAATAGCTTCATGCGTCATGCAGCGATTGTCATTCTTAGTTTCGTCTTCTGCAGCATCAAGTGTTATGCACACATATTATTGACTTCTAATTTTCTCGAGTGTAAATGTGTTTAAGTATCCATTTTTTCTTTCACAAGGAAGAAAAGGTTAGGCACGCGTATTAATGGGTTTATTTGTTATAGTATGTTATAAACCTTAAAAAGTTTACCTTAAAAAGAGCGTGTATTTATTTCTATTCTTAATGTGCTATCGACTATAGTTGATATATTTTTTTAATTTAAAACGGATTATAGTAATTGAAAATAGACGAATTAGTTTTAAAAAAAGGTATATATTGTGCACTGGGAACTAAGACCATGGAAACGCAATTGAGAGAGTTTAAGCATTATTGCTCAGTAATCCCAAATCAGTAAACAAAGCCAATTACTCTGGCGATTAAGCGTGTAATTAAAGGAATACATGGGAAATGAGGCTTACTAATCCGAACCCCGTTAACTGAAGATACCGACCGTGTACATATACTGTATATAAGTTATTAAAGCAAAATGCCTATAGAAAAGTAATTTCTAAATTTACAATGCTTACAAGAAAAGTGTGCTGTTTTAATTAATCTGTTTCTGATTGGTTTGTTGGTATAATACATGTATACTTACGGTAATGAAACTAGAATTTGGTTCTTTTTTGAGTTCAAAAAACAACAAGCTGTTTGGAAAACCATAATCTCATTAAAGACGTACTGTATGGTTTTCTGGGCTCATCACGATTTTCTTTCTACCCACCGAATTTTTAACTGGCATATTTTGTACATAAACATGCGATAAATTTAACGGATTGCTCCTTGTTTCTGAGCCAACAAATCGAGAGTACTTCATCCTTGATCTCTTTTTAATGACATCCTCGTATATCCAAAACAGAACTTTGCGTCTATTATTCTCGGAAGTTTTCGTCGGTTTAAATTGGTGACTTCTATATTCCTTTATCCCTCGCCCACTCTGAACATTTCTTGAATTTCATGTCTAGAAAAATAAGTATTTCTAGCCATGCGTGGAAATATTTCTAATTGGATTTTTAAGCCAGAAAAAGGTACGGATTATACATACATTATACCAAAGCGCTTCTATTATAATTTCGATTTTAATTCCGTAGTAATTTAGGCGTGAGACGCTTGTACGTTTGAAGAGCAGAGGTAAAGTCTGTTGGCAGCTATCTATAGTAGTAATTCTACAGTGTGCATGCAGCTATCATTTTTGAAGCAAGATACAATGCTCCTGTACCATTGCGATTGAAAAACGGCATCATTTTGACTGTCAAACTAAGAATGTAACGTAAAAATAAAAGTTAAATTTTTCTGTATTCACAGAAATGTTTTCCACTATTTATTCACAAGTAATTCTGGCTAAAATCGATGTCATTTCCGCTATCTTTATTTTGTTATTTATTTCCTTGCGATTTTTATGATTCGCTTGTGATCTATGCTACGCATGCACAGTAGCCACAGTAGAAGTAGACAGTAGATACAATACTCACCAAAGATCATCTATACTAATTTTCATCATGATAGCCTATATATATATATAGGATATAGTACGTTATTTTAAGACTTTATTCAAATGTTGCTATGTTGGCATTTTGGGTATCCGTTACGAATATGCGTTGTAATTGTCGTTCCATGTTCTCGTGGCTTTACATGTGTAATGCGTAGATTCACACCCTTGTTCAGTGAAATTAGCATAAGGCATCCTTTTATATGATGTACAGAAAGTGTCAAATGTTCTGCCATCGCAGACGAGTCATCGCTGTCAGGAAGACAATCTTGGCCTTTCACGTTTCTGTACACCATTCGTTTTTTTATGAGGTGCGCAGGGGGTTTTGAGCTGCTGCTCAAATGGAATCATATCCAAATGATCCATCATCGCATCAGAATTTTCCTCATTGATATGCACTCCGGTCTACAAGTATGTTCATGATTCCTTCAGCGTACATTTGAGATTTCTCATTTGCGTACTTGAATGTATTTTAACCGTAAAGCTCACGCAGCTTGCTGCCATTTTGGGTCGATTGGCGGTCTGAACAGACAAAATGAAGAGAGAGAAAATGCAAATTGCCAAGTGCAAACCGTCAATCGATTCCAAATTTCATAACCTGTGTTAACCGTTCAGCGAATATTGGAAATTGATACCTAAGACAGATGGGATTATCGTAGGAGCACAGATGGTTTGAAGTTGTTTGCATTCCTTCCTCGCTGAAAATGGGGTGCACAAATATGCGGCGATATGGAACGGTTTGAGGTCTTGACATTCATGGGATGTCAAGATGGGCTTGAATTTTGTTTTCATTAATTGTCGTTGCGGTTGTGTCATTGTGTCATTGCCATTGTGGACCGGGAAGGCACTGAATATCTTGAGGTCTGGTGAAATTATAAAACATTTTCACTAGTGTTATTTTATATCATTTATATACTTTTATTATGAGTGTATGAATTAAGTTAAATTTCATTTGGTTTCCAAGGAACTGTAGTTTATTTGTTGAGTGCATCAGAAAAATTATTCGAAATCAACCATAAATAAGATGAGGTTTAAAATATGGCAAACATGTTTGACGTATCATTAGCAATATGCTTTTGGATGTCTTCATCGCACATAACAGTTGCATACTGGTTGTGAATTGGTTTTTTTGCGTATTAGCTTAAACGATCTGGTTTGTTTGCAGAGCGCAGCGAACAGTTCCATTGTTTTAATGATTAAATACATTTCTTCTAAATGCGTTTCGAATGTCAGACTATCTTTGCGCTATCAAACGTTTGAAATTCTACTCATGTTCTCACATTTTAATTTCATCTGAATAATTTTCCTTGTTCTGGCATTCTTCTTGGGCTTATCTAATTATTGTTACACGAGTCCTTTATTCTACGCCGTTATTACGCCGAAGGAATATTAATTGCAAATGAAGGAAACTCGTCACAAAGGACGTTATGGCGATTTAGATTCTTCACGAATACTGCTTTGAAATTCTAGCAGGGCTGCTCACAAAACAGCGCATGAATCCCATATTTTCCATAATTGTTAGCGATAATTGAGCTGAACTAATGACCTTATAGTAAATGCCGTTCATATTCCCAGTTCTTGATTGAGTTGCTGCAGCAACCGATTTTGATTTACTGAAAGTTAATTTTAAATTGCGACTTTAAAACGAAATAATGCATGCAGCACTCCGAATTTTTTCGTACCTTGTTAAAATTTGAAATCAATCGTATCTCCATTGCCATTGCCAATTCCGATTTTCACGGTGGTATTTACCCAAAATAGGACAAATTAAATTGAAAATACGAACATGATTGAGCAGATGACTTCATTGGTGAAAGACTTTATTCGGTAGTCATGAAAACAGCCAGGGCGCCGATCCCACCTATATATAAATTATCTGACTAAACTTGTTGAATTTTATCGGTTCCAACGATTCCGATTACCTTTTTGTTTACAATTAAGTTGTAGCGCAGACAATTGCATTTCCAAGTAATGACTTCAAACTACAGTAGACAGTATTTTTTCAGCGTATTTCAACTCTGATAAATAGCATTTAGTTTTTCTCTAATCAGAAAAAAAATGTAAAACGTTAATCGCTTGCTTGGGATTCATTCGATCGTATGCGTTCAGTAAATAAGCGACATAAATAAAGTAATTTCAAAAGTAAGTCTCTTAAGAAACTCGACCTTACAGTAAACTGAAAAGTAAGGAAAAATGTACGATGACTAATTTTTTTTAAGTGACTTTATGTACTATGTTTTTATATATGATTACTCTCATGGAATCTGCTAACATGTGCAGATTTGCACTCTTTGATTACCACAAGCTAACTGTTTTGCTCTTTTGGTTAATTAGTAAGATGATGTTTAAATATACAAGTCTAGTATATCTTAGAATTGTTATCAAAATTAGGTTTCAAGACTCATTTTGTTTCAACCAGTTTTTATTTTATTTTATCCAGCTGCAGGCTGTGTCGAGAAATAATTTTTTAAGTCTTCGTCTTCGCTTTTTATAACGTGTTAATTACGCATGTTTGTTAAGTGATTATAAATTTAAGGGAATTTCTATAATTTAAAAGCATTTAGACGTTTTAAAGATGTGTTCGTGTTTTGAAACCAGGACAATGCATTTCGCAAATGGTCGTCAATTGCACTGAAATTGATTAGATAGAATAACTAAAAATACATTACCGCTAAAATTTAAACGAGATCTCGGCAAAGAATTCTGGAATGTGCACTTCGTGTGAGAGTTTTCAAAGAAAAAGACTGCTTATTGCTTGTACTACATTGTATTTTACAAAATACGTGAATGCGAGTTATCTTAAAACGCCTCATTTCATTGTAGGGCATTATATAAGCTATAGTAAGCTCTATGCATCCTGCTTTCATTGCGGTATTTTCTGTGGGCCCTAAACGTTGCCCCAAATAGTTTTAGAGGACATTATTTTATAGTTGTGGTTATGCATGTATGCAGAGTTTTTATATTTCTGCGAAATGCCTAATTTTAAGAGGGCATTTTCATGGAGACAACATGGGGTGAAAGCATCTTTTTTGAAGACATTTGCTCACCAGAAGAATTGCTTCCGGTATGCCCCCAAACTCGGGTGACAAGCATTGAATATTCAAAGATGCTTAATTTTTATGGGATAATGGATGATTACTGTTAGCTTACATTTGTTGTTAAATTAAATTGAATCATTTTGCACCTTGTAAACGTTTGGTACGTTATGCAGAGCTTAAGCACGTGTGCTATTGTAATAACAATAAGGACAGAATTCGTTATTTAACATTCGTTGTAATGGCTAATATGCTATAATTTATTTCATCGTGAATTCGTTGTCGTCAACAGCTATTTTAATCCGACGTGATGGGATATATTAAATAAATGTAATTCTGCAATTGCTTTGAATATTACGTGTGTAGGCCAACCAGTTTGAGCTCCCATGGCGCAGCCTGATTGTCGAGGTCGTAGCGACCTCGTGGGCATATTCATAAACAAAGATTATTTTGATGTTGTCAAATTAAACTTGCCGTTTCCACCTCTCCACATGCAGCCCATATAAAAGCTTCGTCATAATAAAAATTGCGCAAACTCGAAATATCTAGCTTCGTTTCAAATATGGTCCGCAATTACCATTTATCATCGGGTTTGAGTCATCGTGCGTGCGAGCGGAGATTCCCTCAGACGCGTTTTTGGGAAAACGGAAATTTAAAATAATGGGTCGCAGAATCTTGATGCAGTCTTCCAGACTTATTTTTGCTCAGATTTAATTATGTCTAGCGATTTTTTATTTCTTCGAAAATTGTTGAAAATGTCGAGCATGAAACTCGTTTTGCGAAAAATAATTGTCGTTGCGACAAGCAGAAGGAAGGTTCTCTTATTGTTATTATTGATAGGAATAGTAATGATTATTTTTATGCGGGATGTTTATTTGCTAGACGCACAAGATGTTTGATAAATATCAGGCGGTAACATTAGATTTGCAGCAGGTATAAACCATGGCGAAGTTACGAAAAATAGAGGCCTGTTGTTTTTCTTTAATCTTAAGCATGCCTCAAGCTATGTTTGTAACTTTTTGGCTTCATCAGTACGCGTTGAATTGTAGGCGACGTTTAAGTGACTGGCAGTTCATTGTACGTGAAAAGTACTTATTGTGAGTATTCACTTCAGGCTATGCTTATTTTGATTTCATGCATTACCTACACAGGTATGTATTATACCATATTCATTTATTAGATTCCCCAACGCTTTGATGATTTGTATGTTGATGGCATATGTCATTTCATAATGCAACTAATTTCACTTTTGAATTTCATTTATATTGATGGTGTAGTCGATGTGAAAATGCGTAAAATTATATTTCTGAAGTGCGTTTTGTGGGCCTTTTGTTACTATTTCATGCTTGGCCAGTTAGCCTAGTGCATAGCAAGTCATTGATATCCTTTCATTGGAAGTTTTCATTGTCTCTAGGGCTTTCATGGGTTTTTAAGCCAGCCATTATGATGGATGTGTAAAAACAGAAAAAGGGGATTAAAAAAAAAAGATCACATAAGCCATAGGACTTAAGAGTTGTGAACTTTTTCGCTTCGTATATAACACGATATGTCCCGTAGCATTACTTTATCCATCATCCAATATTTCATTGTTTGAAAGATTTATAGTGTGTGTATCCCCTTTGACGTTATAGTGTGTGGAATTCTTCTAGACATACACATACAAATGGACGGTATCCTTCCATGAAATATTGGGAGGAAGCGGAATTTCGTGTTAAACGAAAACGTCCTTATAGAAAGGGGTAAAAATGTAATGGAACTTTCGCTGATCTTTATGTATTTTAGCAGCGCACCCAGTGCGGTGCCTGTGTTGAAGTATTGCCAGACTCGTTAGGCTAGACATTCTTTCCCTGCTTGTAACCCATACATTTGTAGTTTCTTTATTTTTACGACAAATCGGCGGTTTGACTTTTAGACAACTGTATTAAGTTTTCTTTAGATTTAATTTTATCTGCACGTGCCATATATTGGCGTTCCTAATTTTGTTTTGGCACACTTATCTTCTCGCATAAGCTGTTTAAAAAATAGGTAAATTGTCCTGTTTATTGCTGCCAGCGTTTTATATGTATCAAGCATTCGGTTTTCATTGCTTTCTGCGATTTTAGGAACATTTTCCAAGATTGCCCCGCACTGATTGAGATTGATCACTATCAAAATTAATTTCTCTGTGATTCGATTCAATCCAGTTAAACTCAGGAGACTTACATGTACCTTGCTGTCAGCAAGGATATACCGTGTGGTAAGGGGGTGTAAAACATCAACCCAAAATAATTTGTGGACACCAAAATCATTGCTAAATTGAAGTTCTTGGCTCAACTAAAATATATCTGCGTTGTTGAAACTGCTTATTTATTTCTCTAATTATGATACGCCTCGTGCTCAATAGCAAAGACCTCAAAATGGGATGTTACCATTCGTAGGTAAGCATGACCATGTTCCATAAATGGGCGTCGTCTACATGACGTCGCTCTGATATAAGCACAGTATGATATTTACATGGCGGATTGATATATGCGGTAGCAATATGCCCAACGGCGTATAAAGGGACCTGAAGGGCTGAGAAAACAAAACAATCTCTTTGGTTTGAACAACAACCTGATGTAAAAGCTTCATGAACATTATATGTAAAAGATGTTAAAAGATGTACTTCGTATACGCTGTTGTTGTATTTGTTTAAACATCGACCTTTCAAAGCCTACATGTAACCTGATAAGGTAATATGAAGACACCATAGTATGCCATAATGTTGTAAGGTACGTTTTGAGAATAGAGGGAAAAAAACAGCTATACAGGGTGTTTCAAAAAATACTTTACAACTTTGAAAAATCATATTAAATTATTCAGAGAACCTACAGAGGTGATTGTAGTATCAATTTGTAGGGAAACACATCAATTTTTTTTACCTTAAACTAAAGATGCTCTATGTGGCTTCCATTGGTGATCCTGCACACATCCCATCGGTGGTCAATTTCCTCCCAAACTCACTGTAGCATTGCAGGAGTAACTTGGTCAGCGGCGGCATAAATTCTCGCTCTAAGCTCAGGTAGAGAAGCCGGCAAAGGAGGTACATAGACGTTATCCTTGATGAATC
>JAQIXS010005651.1:0-12179 GCA_034700785.1 Rossiulus vilnensis
GTGGAATATGCGAATATTCCATTATATGGAGAGATCCATTGCCAGCATTCTTAGATTGTTGATATAAAAATGGAGGAATAATTTTGTGAAAGTTTAAATGCCAGGAATGAACTAAACATGATTTATGAACACAATTTTAAAACAGTTCTTCTCCATCGAGTGCTCCACATAATTCTCAATGAGGATAAGTTACTTTATCCTTTTTTCACTAGTGATTAAATTTAACAACGCACAGTGAATTCTATGGAATGTTAAACCTGTGTAAAAATAACTGAAAATAATCTTCATTAATAATAATAAGTTTCTTCTTTCATTTTCAGCTCTTCAGTTTCTATGGCAATTCACATATCAAAATGGAAAACTTAATTAAAGACGGCCAAGGACAAAAACATTTTCTTATAAAATAGGCCAATTCTTTCCCTCTCCTTCCTCCCCGATACACAGCGGACATAATCTGAAAACAAGTAATAACTTACAAAAAAGTTAGAAATCGGCGGGATATCTCTAATATTATATCATCACATAAAAGGTTCTAAACTTTCCAGGTTCGAAGAAAGCAATTAACTTACGTATCTTAAAACTTAATTAAAAAATGCAATTTATTCGAAACCCGCAGGACTCCTTTATTAATTAGTGGAAGTAAATCAGCTTAATTCGCTAATTTAAAAATAATTCAGAGCCCTCTATTTTATACCCTAGGAATATAATTTCAAGAACTGATCTAGGAAAGCTGCATAGAAGAAATCCAGCATACACAAAGATTATACAAAAATCATCATAAAAAACCTTTTATTTTAATAAACAAATGAAACGCATATAAATTGAAAACAACTCTCCTTAATGAAATAGATACTGATAAAAGCAATTCACTTACCCTCTTCCTAACTTCATAATCCAAAGGCCCAGCTACGTAAATGGCCCCAGTTTCATTTTTCACAGCAAAAGCGCCCCCTATGTTACCCCTCGTGATCTCGTATCGTATTCTGGAGGCTAGAAAAAAAATAACAGTAATTAGCAACAAGGATTTTATGATTTTAAATGAGGACAATACAATTTCGCAAATTACTTTTTATCAATACTTTTGTATGAAAAGTAAACCACGTATTAAACTTGCAAGTGTTTTATGAAATATTTATATTACATAAATTAGGTGCTATATAATAGCGCATTTCGTATAAATTGAAAACATACAACAAATGGGTTAGCAAAGGTCGATGTAATGCGAATAAAATACAATAGCGATAATGTGTAAATAGTTAATATGATACTAAAATCATCCACTGACTTTTGATTTTGAATAGTTATTTTTCAACAGAAAATAACCAGATATAATGTCGTAAGGTGATATTTTATGTAGATGGCTAAAATGTCCAATTGTCATAAAAAAAATCCTAGTTGACATTAGTATTGAATGGCTATTTCTCATTAGAAAATAACCATATTGAATGTCCAAAGATAATCACCAACTGATATTGATTTTTTATGCTTATTTTAACATCATAAAATGACCAAAAATGACCGTTATATATATGCTACTACCATTCTACATCGAATGACCCCTGAAGATCTTGCCCAGTTTTATATATTTTTGAATTTTTTAAGCGAAGTAAATCGACTGCGAAGGTGACCATGCAAGAAAGGCAAGCTGTTGGCAAAATTGCTATATAAGATGTTGTGACAAACTATTGTTCTGGACAAATCACCGATCATTATCCTCAACGGCAAACCGAGTTCAGTATTTCGGCCACGACCGCGAACATTCAGCGAAAATTTCGAACAAAAAAAGTGCGGTTTTAAGTGATCTGTCACGTCCAAAATGAAAACAATCTTGGGGTTTAACCGGGGAGAGAAAATTGATGGCTTATTTTGATTTTGCGCGATTCAGAGACGTGCGAGCAAATGGTGTTTTTAAGACGCGAATAACTCGCACATCAGCAGACGCTCCACATTCAATTTGTATTAAACGCTAACGACCTCTGAAGATGTAACAAATGTTCAAAAGAAATATGGTGACATGCGACGAAAACGTACACTCAACGAAGAGTTTGATCACATTATCTTCGATACCACGGCACAAACAAGCCCGTATTGCCACCCATGAGTGCTAAATGGAAAGGGTATGATTTTAAAACGATTTGACAAACCACGATGTCGTCTATTCTCCAAATAAAGATAAATGCGCCATGAAAACACATCGAGTACAAGGAACAAGAACCAGTGGCATCCTTTCATCTTGAAGAAAAAGTTTTCCATTTCCCAAAAAAATCGATTTATATTAACGAAAAAAAAACACGTTTTTTTCCCCCATGAAATATTATGTAAACCAAGAAAGATAACTTGAAATACATTTTCAAAGAAAATAAGCAGAAATATTTCTCTTGCATTTTTTTGGCCCTAAGAACCTCAACAATAAATCTCTCTTAAAGCTTTTATCTTTAGCTAACGTATATATATACACTTCGAGATATTTTGATAACGTAAGCGTGAACGAGATTATATGTTATCTAGTTAAATTCCATATTAAATATAATTTATTTGAAAAAATGCATTTGTAAATGTGCGCCTAACGAGATCATTTAAAAGGAGAGGTACTCAAAAATAAACTTCGAGTTTAAATGCAATCCTCTAAATTATCATGCTCCTCAACATCAATACTGTTTTCATTGTCATATTCAGTGCACTAATCTACGCTTACTTTGACAATAATTCCTTAACTGAGCTAATTAATCGGTCAAAGTAACATCCGTTCAAGTTGTTGTTCAGGTAAAGAGGGAAGAATGTAAAATGAAAATGAAAAAAATATGAGCTCCCCCGTGAACATCTCTTGGAAATAAATATTTAAAATTGTCCAATTACACAAGCCTTTTACAACGAAATGCACTTTCCCAACGAAGCTTTCATAAATAAATTTTTATTTCTTGAGATCTTGATCGGAATAAATTAAGGAAACTACAGATTGCGCGACCTTTCAAAGAAATGCTTTTCCGTTTTTCTTTGATTTATTTCAAATTTAATTCCTATATACTGCACGCAGCTGGAAAAAATACAGTACTGATGTATACAAAAGTGTCTTAATATCAGTGGATAAAGGTCAATAAATCGGAGTTTTCGTTACAAAAATATAGCGTGTACACAAAAAATGCATTTCATCTCCCATCTAACGCACAATGAAATCATTGTTAACGAAAGAAGGTTCCGCGAAAGCACATACCCATGCAATTCTTGCTCCAGAAAACTGCGTTTTGACGAAAAACATTGTTAGTGGCTGGCCACTGTAAATATTGTCCGAAAATAATGACAAATGCTCGATATAGTGGCTACAAAAATGCACTCTCAAAAAAACGAAAACCTAAATATAAAGTGAAGGCCATTTTCGTTGTTTTCCATTTCGAAGCTTCAAGTCATATGCAGTGCATGTAGCGTCTGTGCATTGAAAGAATGATTTTGTCTTCAGTATTATTCACAATTCTGTTTCCAACGATCAACTTTTTCAATAAAATTGCCTCAAAATACTGTTATGATTGTAATGACTTCGTCTCGAATACATTATGCTCCAGTAGGATATTTTCTGAAGCATACACAATTGAATACTTTCTTATCAATATTGGTTTAGAAAAACCATGTGATATTATACAAAACATTGTACTTCCTTTTCGATGTGAGTAAGCACTTCAAGATGCTTTTACAAACTATTTTTTTTCGAAAACAATACTGATGCATTATTACAAATTTAGTATTTGGAAACGTGCAAATATTTGGAAATATTTTATTAAACGAAAAAATAAAATCTGCACTCTTGCTTCAACTTAAAATATTAAAGATGCATCCATTTGCCGTATTTCATGACCAGAGTTGATGTTTTCATGCAGTGAAAGAGATCCTTTTGTGTGTGGAAATCCCCCACTTTATTTTCAATGTTCCATTCCAATTAATCTTTTACAGACGTTTTCGAAAACAAACAAGATCATCTTTGCGTGAAAAACCCGTGCTCCATCCATCGCAGCACGTAGCGGCCAAGCCATCCTTTGAAGTAGATCTCAAAGACATTCAATTTTTTGAAGCGGAGTCAGGAAAATGCATCAGTTCGCATGGCTTTCCTCAAGTCCTTCAAACAAACCCGTTGTTTGCATGCCTTGAATACGAAATGAGAGGAAGCAGACGGAGCTCTTGGAACACAAACACAGAAAGAGTTTGAACAACGCTACGTGTCAAGGCCCACATCCTTTGCAGAAGCCGACATTTGCAAAAATCCCCAACTTCCAAATGAAGTCAATATTGGTTTTCAGCTAAGGGCTGGATGGTTCAAGCAGGACAATGCGAGGGAATCTCACTCACAATCGTTGATTGTATTATTCGACACCGTTTACACAAGCCTGTAGCAGAGGTGGTGTCAAAAAGGATTACGCGAAAACGCCATAAAAAAACGGCAAATGACGAACTTTGCATGTGTTGAACGCGTTAACTCCTAACCCCGGAGTGTTGTTCGTGATAGCACTAGTATCTCGGCGCAGAATTCAACACGAATTTCATCGATTGAACCTAACAGATCCCCAGAACCTCTGGCAAATAACAAAGCGTGACGATGGCTCAATGCATTTTAAAAGGGCATGGATGCATAAAGGAGATGCAATAACACAAAATAAGACTATGCAAACAGCGAATAGACGTTCTTTGCAGTGATTTACATATGAAGCCGGCCTTGAACATTATTCAATGCAAATGACTTTATAGTTAGGGTTCCCCTTGACAATTTTAGTACTTCATCATCGTGAAACAAAGAGCTTATTCCGCTAGGAGACCTTATTGTTAATTCAAGCTGAAGATAAATGTAATATTGTCAGTGCTTCATATCAAAACTAAGGCATTTTTGAATTCGGGCAAATTTGACACATGAAAAAATCACACACGTACACAGATTATTTAGACAGGATGGTTTGTGCAAAGCGGAAGTCCAAATGGGTTGCGTGTAAAGAATCATGTGACAGATTAAAGGCATATCCAGAAAAAATGTGACGGAGTCAAGATCGTGTATTGACCCCACTTTCTGAGAGGAGGTAAAATCACGTGATTGATCTCACTTCCATATATTTTTTTAGAGAAGTATGTATATTGCGGGGAGAATGTAATAGACGATGCGGGGTCAGCTGACTGCTTTTATAGTGAATGATTTGCAAAGCCTTAAGGGTTTCTCCATTAACCAGGGTTAAATGTACAGTGACACAAAATCGTATTAATAAAGTTCTGCGCATGCGCCAGTCGCAAACGCTGCAGACTATGATACAAGCGCACCTTTTCATGTGGCATCACTATCAAATTTTTAAGTTAAAAATAGGAGTGAGACCTCTAGTATCCGCATAAAGCCGACATAAAAAACTCTCCACATCAGCAAACTCTAGAAGGGTTGGAGAAGATGTCTTGTCATGCGTTATTATTGCACTGACTGGCAGGAAAACGCATCATGACCAATGATAAAGCGAAAGAATATGTCCCATGTAGCATGACAATCGGAGATTTTACAAAAACGCTGGGTGATAAAAACGGATCTTAACCTTTAAAGCCCAGGCGAGATACGATCGCAGTTCACGAACTCATCATCCAAAGATGATATCGAAACGGAGACAGTTCTGAAAACCTTCAATCTTAAGATGTGACTTTGTCAATCAATATTAAATACATGTAGCTCAAGCAGCCTGTTATAAAACGCTTAAAAATCTGAAATCTGCTAATTATTCAAATTAGCAACAAAAATTGCCAAATATTTATTGCATATGAATTTTACTACATGTATTAATAAATCGTATAAAATGGGCTAAAATTACTAACAAAATATGAGATTTGTTTACTAAATTGGTTTGGTTGTCATTCAAATCGAGTTATGGTCAGCGAAACACGTCATTCCATAAATATAGTTGGCTGAAATTCTATGTAAATTTTATTACACGGTCATAAAATCAGATCTCCTTCGCCTTTTAATCGTGTTATTCAGTGCTTTTCTCCACCATTTGCAAACCAGACATTAAACGAGATCATAGGCGGAAGTAATGAGAATTATATCGCGTTTTTCACCGCCCAAATTTCTTTAGCATGGCTCGATGCTCGCTTGCTTGAGAAAATGCCAATCCATAATTAAATCATTGTGAAGCTCGCTGTCGTAATTGGTAAAAACAAGTCTTAAGTAGATTATGCGGATGGTTCAACATACGGTCGTCATCGAATGAAATGAATCTAGAGTGTGCATGCTAGCGCCGAAAAAATAACCCATTTTTAAAAACAACTTTTTCAGCCTGTTAACGACTTAAATGGAACAGATGAACACAAAAACTGTACAGCTCCAGCATGTACTTCAACTAACCAAATCAGACAGCCGTAAAATGCTAAATCATTAACGTCGGAGAAGCTATTGAGTTTGGCGATGGCAAGCATTCATTTGCTTAAAGCCAGTTCATTGTTGCAGAAAACCATGTATGGTGAAAGTCCTTTTTTGAAATAAAATTCATATTCTTTTTTCTGCGCTGACAACACTGCCACTAAAAAACTGCTCACGACAAGAAACGCTCACTTTGATGTCACTATTAAAAGCAGTCCATTCATACTGAAGTTCTTAAACAAAGCACTAAGGATGTAATGCAAGTAAAGCGTCATGGGCCATGGCATTGACAGAGCTTAGCGCACTTGGTATACAAGCTGTTTTCTAATTACAAGGAAAAAATTTAAGTACTTCTTTCTCTTTAACCTAATTTTCTTAAACGGTTAACAGTAATGACCGTGTAGTTTATATAGTTTAAAGCTTAAGTGCCGTCACATTAGAAAGGAATTCATTTGTAGATGGAGAAAGTTTCATAAATATCCATAATTTATTTATTCCAAACGGCTTGACCACACCATGAATTTGCCACAATTCGACATTAAAAATATAATTAACTCAAAAAATACGAAATTATAAAGAATTTGGTAACTGCTGAATTATAATACACTATTTGCCTTTAATTAGTTAATTTCAGCAATGGCCGACCTTAAATTAGCACTAATAAAATTCACCAGTCAATGTCGATATATGTGTGACTAGTAACTGATGTAATTACTGTAAATATAGTAACTGCATTACAACATTTGTTATTGAAAGCCAAATCAGAAGGCAGTCTCAATTAGTGCTGTGCTTTTCGAATATCAATTATCGAATGTTCGAATATATTCGAATACTCGAACTGGGATTTTGGAGAAATTTCGAATATTCGAATATGGCAAAAATTTTGTTTACCTTTTCGAACATATTCGAATATCTTTGAAAATTTTCGAACATATTCGAATAATATTCGAAAATTAAATTTTGAAATTAAAATTAGATTAATTAGTAGATATTAGCAGAGAATTATTCTACAAAAAATATCCAAGTTTAATTATTAAAAATAAAGAAAGAGAAGACAGTAACCTTTTTTCGAAACGTTAGGTTTTCGAAACGTAAACAAAAGTGAACACTAATGCGCATGCGCACTATCTCAAAAATCGCTTACATTATTTTCGAATATTCAAATAGCAAGCAATATAAAAATTTCAAAATTTTTGAATGTTCGAATATTCGAAAAACACAGCACTAGACTCAATTACAGGTATGTACAAGAAACAGCTGGGGTCAGCTGAAGGACATTATCGCTCACCTAGCATTTCCTCCAACAAATAAACAATTTTTCCTAAAACACTTAACTGGGTACAGACATGCGATGACCAGTTGGATAAATGGCGCCTTATCAAATCCCCCTCAAAATAAACCGGTCCTGAAACACGCGATGGGCATTAGTATCCCCTTATTCAGTGAAATGTACGTCAAATTCTTGATAAACCCCCATGCCTTGAAGCAATTGAGGGTAGAGAAGTGAGGGTAAAACATGAAAAAAAAAAGCTAGAAAACGAATATCATTGGCGAATTTAGCTCGGATCCTACTTCCTCAAACTTGATTCTGGTATAAATAACGATAAGCGTTGCACTGATGAGGTACACCTACTTTGATTCAGACGTCAGGAACAGACACCCTTACAGTAAGTGAATACAAGGTTTTTACTGTAATACTTAGCAAAATTTCCTAAACTAATAATCGGTCGCTATTTTCATCTTTCAAGAATTGCTTCAATTTTGAAAAAAAATTCAACAAACATGAAGGTCATCCTCGCATCAATCGTCGTTTGCATCCTTGTTGGTGCTTCGGTAAGCAAACTATATCCTAATAATAAACTAACAATTCAGCTGAAAGCTGAGTAGGTTTAATCCTTCGAATTTAACTTTTCAAATTAATTAAGGGATATTTAACGGAGCCAAGCAGCAAAGACGTGCATTACGGTATTTCAAATAGACTGCTTATAAAATCCATACAAAAAAGATACCACACGAATACTTAAGTTACGTTAAGACTATCACAAGAATTTTAATCTCCGGGCAAATGACTAACAATTAGCTTCTAGCTGGGGAATCGATATTGCTAATGGAGACAAGTAGGAGGACGTTAAGTATAGGGCATTAACTTAATCATCTTGAGCAAAAACAGCAGCCCTTCCGGGAAAAAAATGCTCATTATGATATGTAATATGTTTTATCTTCATGCATGCATAGTTGGGAGCTTTTTGTGACAATAAAGCTGACGGAAGATACGAGGATCAATCCAGCTGTAATGAATATTGGGAGTGCAGACATCGCAGAACGGTGCATAAACAGTGTAATCTTCCAGACCGCTTCAACCCTCACCTCCAGCGATGCGTGGACATGAATAGTTACGACTGCTAGGCAATATAACGAACCGCATTTTAATGTCAATACACCTGTCTGAGAGCATTTTATTACATGCGATGTTTTGTTCTGGTAATAAAAGAATTTCCATTACATGTCTAAGCTTCTAATTTTCAACTTTTTAAAATTCGAAGCCAAGCTTTCAGGAGCTTTGCAATTGCATAAGCTATTAAGAAGTACCACAATAAGCCAAACATTAATCCTATATTGCTGCTTGTAAAATACAAAATTAAAATAAGATTTTAGCAACTATATTCCGCTGGCCGGCTGCAACTAAGGCACATTTAAAAATAACATTCAAAATTTTAATTAAAATACTTGAATGTGTAAATGTACTACAGCATTACGTTACATCCATTTCAAATCTGACTGGAAAATCCTTAGACATTCAATAAAACATGTGCCGTACAACAGCAAAGTGTAAAAATGAATGTACAAATCTATTTATCTTCTCAAAAACTTAAAATTGTGAATTGTCCCATTGTTGCAGCTGGTGAGCGATTTTTTTGAAACCAAAGTCATTTAAGCAAGACAATTGTCGAAAACGCTTTTAAAGTCGAATAAAACGCTCTGGTGTTTTGAAATATATTTTTAAAGATGCAATATTTTGCGTTTTGCATAATTATCATAATAGTAAATCTGAACGTGATCCTTCATGATCATTGAAAAAAATCTGTATGGCGTAAATTTCTCACATCAACCCTTCGTCTCATGATATTTAAACAAATTAAAATACAGAAAATGTTTGGGGAATTTTCATTCACGCATGAATAGCGTCACTGGACTGTTCGTTCCCCAAAGATGGCCAACATCACCCTTTGATGTGCACAATGTAAACTTCGAAGTTGCAGTGCAAAATATCGCGTTCCGTTTTCAGCATTCGATTTTAATATTCATCAGCGGCCTCTGATCCTGAGGACATTTGTCAGCATTACACGCTCGGAAGGTCCCGTGCTCTCGATAGCCTTAAAGCGAATATTTGCAAGAAAAATTGCCGGTAAATAAACACAGGCCTATTTTTGCGAAAGGCGAAAATAGATTGTCGACAGATAGGCGACGTCTGCAGCGAGACTCATCAGGACGATAATGAAATTTAATGAAATCACGAGGCCATTAGGCCTCCAACACGTTGTAGCATAATGGCATCCTTTATTAAATATTCTTGATTGGAACCGTGCCATCAATAACGTAAACCGCAAACTAAGTGCGAAAATTGCACTCCATTGCCATCGGCGCATGCGCATTCCTCAATGCACGGCAGTAATGCAAGTCCTTGTGTTTTACCAATGCTTATATTAATTCTTGTCTTTCCAGGCACAAAACGCAGAAATAGAACCAGATTTTCAGATGATAGTAATGATTAAAATGATTAAAAGTATGAAGAGAAACCATTATTTTATTTCAATTTCTGAAATGTTTTGTTTTTCTATTTATTATTTGAACATCACCTTTCTCCATGAACGACAAATGTATTAAAATATAAGACAAATAAGTATAACCATTTGCTATGTCCTTCTAATAATTGATATCCTCATTTTGCCTTCTAAAATAGCATAAGCATAATGCAAAAACATGCATGTAGCTATGAAGAATTTTTGCCCGCATTTTCGAAGCTGTAACACAATGCCTATTTTAAAGAAATTAAGAAGAAAAAAATACGGTAAAAAATGAATTATTTCGTATTTCGGTGAAATTCCACTCTACCAATTTTAATTTCAATTTATGCAGGTCTTCTCTCTAATGGTTCAAATTTCTAAATAAATACCACGCGCGTTATTTGAAATGTTTTCTCCAGCTATTTTCCTTATTACCGCAAATGACTTAAATTAAGAGACATTTATTTCAATTCCCGTGAAAGCTTTATTTTGTGAGTTTGGCCATTTGCATTCTAGACCGACGATATAGCATTATTCAACGTAGCAAATATGCAATGATAGATTATGCTTACAGGGTATCGAGTAAAACAATGCTCATTTTGATCAAATTAAATACGCCGTATGTCGTGATAGTGCGAAGCGACCCTCATCATGTTACTTTGCCCGTAATAACGCATTCAATAACATTAATAGTCCACTTGGAGAAGACCATTTATCACACGCATTTTAATAGTCGCAGGGCAGGCTAGTCGGCCCACACAAAGGGCAAACGAGCTTCGGGATTTGGTTAATGCAACGTTGGCCATAACAATTAAATCCGCATTTCCAGAGCGGCCTTTGCGAGCGCAGGATCCGAGAGCCAAAGGGCAGTCTGAGAGTGACCCAAGAGGCGTTCCCAGCTCCATGTATTTCATAACGCCATCCGTGCTAGTCAGAATCGCTGAAACTGTTTCGCAGAATGCCGACCACTCCGTGCTCCGGACAAACTTTAGCTCCGGGTCTCAATTTGTTTCAAATTAGCCATAATTATAGCCTTGGCCCGCATTCGAATTGCGTACCAGCGAAGCATAAAATATTCGGAGTTTCCATTGCTTGGTGGCAAGTGCCAGTGCTGCCATAAAAAGCTCATATTTTGTCGATTAGCGGTGAATGCCCCGGCGCGACGAGGATGAAACCCGGGCGCGGGTCACCAGGAAACCCAGAGTCATTTGAAATGCAGCGGAATAATAAAAGGCCGCTGCGCGCAGTGTTCATAAACCTCATCGGTGCACGCTTGATCAACTATCGAGAAAAGCACTCGTCCAATGCGTGGACCCCGTGACCCGTCCCACGCAATTTCACATTTTAACCCTCTCTGGAACCGCTCGTGGTTCGCTGCCATAATGTAATCGCTTTATGATTTTTTTTTCGCAAGAAATACGATATTGCGACATCGAACAGATCTCAGCTTGAGAGGGGCCAAAGACTTTTCGTCACTTTGTGTAACGGTTGACGAACATGGTCATGGTAACAGAAATGCGCATGCCAGTCTTCAAAGATCATATCTGGTATCGTCATATTGATCTGACATACTAATCATTCTAGACTACAAATTGTCCGAAACTAGCGTGCTACTGGGGAATTCAAATGCACCACTAGAATGCATGAGCCTGTTTGCAATCAACCATGCCAATCCCACTACTCATTTGCTGTTGGGCATCGGTGTGGTTTTCTCAATTATGGAAGACGTAATCTAGAGGATGAATAGCTCTGATTAGTTAAGGTTCAGTTCGAATCTAGTTTTGGACAGACGATTAGCTGAATGATATGTTGTTTTGTGAGAACAATTCTTTGACAATAGCCTATTTCTTGATTATTTCGTTCTGAATTTTTTTGAGAGTTAATCGAAATTACTTAGCGGCAGATACATTTCGCAGTCTGAATGCTGTTTTCTTTCTATTTCACCATTTATTAACAAGTACATGCATTGTGTACGAAGAATAATAACCTGTTTTTCAAAACGGGCAATTGAGAAGGGAGGCAAACGA
>JAQIXS010005652.1:0-12174 GCA_034700785.1 Rossiulus vilnensis
AGCAATGGGGAGCAGATACTGTACACAGACTTGATGTGTAGGCCAACAGAATTATTGCTAGAGCGTCTCACTTGTACATGTACTGAATGTCCCCTGCATAACATTTTGCTAGGGTGTTCATTTTTGAATGGATCTAATTTTGCTGCAGCAAAAAAAGTTGCGTAAGGAGGAGGGGTGGCCAGTGCAAGGAAAGCAAGGTAAAAAGGCGAAAATTCCAAAGAAGTTACAAAGTAGCCCAAGGAGTTTTAGCCTCAGTAACGGATTGCGGGTAGACCCGAACACCGATAAACAAGGTCACATATTTGGCTGAGGCACATACTGGGATTCTGGGGGCTTCATACCACCATTATGACGAAAAACTGGATATCGGCCTGCAGGGGCCAAACCATGGCTCGCAGGTATTCAACCCCCCTGTGCTGCAACTATGCAGAAAGATTATGACAAAGCCTAAGGGTCCACCCCAGCAAATTCCGAACATATCAGCGTTAGGGCCAACAAATAGGTTAGGGGGCTTCTTTTAAGCTTTTTTTAAGTGCGTCTTTCATTAATAGTGACCAGACAGTTATGAAAGATTTGCCGCAGAAATTATTTTATCAGTTTCGCATCCATTGCACGCAGTCATGAAGTGGTCTGGTCGTATGTAAATAAGTGGTAATAAAATGTTTGGTAGTTATTGGGGATCAATGATTGATACATAGGCATAACTATAATTAAGTAGCACTGCAAATGTGCGACAAAATACTTCTGGAAAACTGTATCAATCTTAGCGTTATTTTTGATTCTAGACAATTTATTACAAAACATATGATAAATCCACTTTTGCAACATAATTTTCCATTTAAAATGCTGCATACCTGCTTGCTTTATCATATCACAAACAACAGCATGTTAAGGCTGATAAATTTGTTTTGTGGGTAATAGAACACATTGTTTAACAAACATTATTTGGGACCGCAACGAAAAGAACAAATAACACTAGATATTGCAATCCTGATTATAAATTAGCATTGGGTGTTATTTCAAATGTATCAATTTAAATTTTTTTTTACTAAGAATGATTTCAAAATACGATTGTACGATATGGGATTTGTGACGATTTCAAAGCTAATTATTAACTCAATTTATGCACAATATTTTGAGAAATCTTTTACGTAGCCCATATCTTACATTTGCACTAAGTTGGTAATTTTGTAGCTTATTTTGAAATGAAGAGGTGAAACACGCATAAAAACATATCGTTTGTTTCTGTTTACTTTTGTGCCAACTGACAGTAGGTTACTGTAGATGAACTATTTGCATAAGGCATTTCCAATGGCTTACCAATGTTGTTGTTCATATTCATGTACACATGTTGGCCTACATGTTATGCTTGATGAGAACATAAAACACTACTGGTAGCTTATGTAGATCATTTGACGAGTCACACAAAATACCATTAAAAGGCGATGTGCAGTGAAAAATTAGCATAATAACAGGCTATATCAACTAGCCTATTAAACCACTATAGGGCTCCAAATTCCGAACGTTACAAAATCGACCAAAATAGAGGTTTTGTAAATATTATCAAAGGCTTCAGTCCATAACAGTCCCAAATTAATTCCATAAAATACACGTTTCTGTACGTAGCAGTCTTGAATTTGATTATCCCTACACATATCACTTGTCAATTATTGAATCTTTGATCATCACTACGAAAAAAGCCAACGTTCAAGCCCTGTTACACAGAATAATAATAACAACAAATAATGTAGGCCAACACCATGTTTATTGTATTTTCCAATACATGAACATCTTCCAATTACACTTATCAAAAATTAGAACGAATCGTTCTTGTCAGAATTTCGAACAGCCAAAACATGAAAAATGAATCCCTTATGACCAAGGCCTAACGAAAGTTAAAATTAATATTAAAGAGTATTTCGACGTCCATCGAATGGGATTATCAGCGGTTGGTACAATTTCGCCGAGATCAAGCCAGTCTCACCGAGAATCACAAACTGATAAAACTTACATCTGAATTGTCCCAGGAATGAAGATTTTCTATCCAGCGAGATTCACAACATTCCGTTCGTTCGGGGCACTCGAACGCACTTGTCAACGCACTCAGTCCATTTCCAGCATTCCCATTAATCACCCGTAGGGGTTAAAAATCAGAGGCCGACACATCGCATCAGCTACGTACCTCCACTCTCGCCACGAAAACTGCCAACTATCTCTCTACATTTCCATCCCAGTGAATGAAATACCTGACCGTTTTCCCAGCTTTCCTGGCAACATTTTTTTGGAGAGCTTCTCCCTCTCTAGCTTTTGCTCCGACGGCGAAAGCAGCGCCATCTGGTGCACGTGGCGTCGAATTCAAACATGGCGGTTTAATTATTTTGTTTCGTAAAATCTTTGGTAAAATTATGGGCGTGCTCGTCCGCAGTGAAGCCGTCTGAAGATGAAACGAGCTGGAGAACATATTCAATAAATAGGCAGCATAAGCCGCAGCTGGTACCAGGTGATTATTAACAGGTTGACGTCGAAATTTGCATTTATAGGTGCACAGTACGTTGGACGTTAAAAGTTTAATTTTCTTCTGCTAGGCTGATATTACAAAATCATGGCCAAAGAAGTAGATGTTGAAAGTATAAAACCCACGGGTACGAAACCAAAGGTACAATTCAAGTACGAGAAGTCCCCGCCTGACCCACATCTCTCAAATCGCACCAAGAAAGCCAACAAGAAAGTGACTTTCAATGAAAATCCCATCATTTTGAACACCTTGACCAGGGATTATTTGATCTCAAATAATGCAGACATAATACCTTCTCGGGCATCAGCACCCAGATCAGCCCAGTCAGGAAGGACACGCAAAGTGCAATCATCAAAAAGCGCCTCCCAACTCGCAGCATCCACCTCGCAGCCTGTTTCACAAAAACTTAATGCGGTGACAAGAAGTAAACTAAATAAAGAGGCCATAAAGGATAAGCCCTCCGAATGCTACAATGTCTTCGGTAGGCCGGAATTGCATTCTTCGCTATGGGTTGCCGAAAAACTGAAGGCCATCGAATTGGACGATTTCAATTCAAAGCTTGTTGTTAAAAATAAGCTGGAGACTTGTGCAGTGACGAAGCAGAAAATAGACCAGAAGTCCAGCCGGCCAGTGAATGTCCCGCTCTCTGAAGTAGTCTTCCACGATATTGTTCCGCTGGAATTCGACCAGGAGGCCTTGTTAACGGCTGCGGCAGAAGAGAAGGAAGCCAAACTGAAAGCCGTTTTACCAGTGCCGAGGAGCCGTGATCCCAAGCCAGATATTGACGAGTATTTGACTGAAGACATGCAGCCAGAATTCTTTACATTACCCAATCCATCTGTAAATTTTAAGCAATTTAGGCAGCCAAAAAAAGCCCCACAGTCCTCCGTTTACAATCTTTATAAGCATAAGAGGATGTGGGAAAATCTACCTTAACACTGATTATGATTAGTCAAAATTATCTACCTATTTTCAGCCTGCTGCCACAATTGTTGATGAGAGTTTATCTTGACCCGCCTGAGTTATTGATATTCCTTAAATATAGCATTTTCTAAGGTGATATCAGAAGGAATATTAACATTTATCATTAGTTTCTATATCGTTTACTGTTAATGGAAGGAATTTGCACTTTTTTACAACTTTGCTAACTTATTTGTCCAACAAGAGACGTACACCGTCATTGATAGAACAACACAGACCCACAAACTAGTGAATTCGCCATAAGGGAGCCATTCTAAACCACCATTATTTTATTATTAGGGCTTGCTTATATCTATGATGTGTTAATCATCTATAAGACATGCGCACATTCATTACATGTATAATTTAATAAAATATTCACACAAAATGGACGAGTGGTATCAAAGAAGTTACTTCAAAAAGTATACTTTTATTTATAATATGGTATTTGTTAAATGTAAACAGCTGCACGTGTTTTGTAAAAATGTACATAATCGTCCATCGTTTATGGGAAGCCTATAGATTATCACCAAGAATTGAGCACAATGATTGTAGCAATAATGATACAAAGACGACCACACACAATTTGTGGTCAAACATAAGAAGTAAAATCAAAGCTAAGAATCTGATAAACCGGTGTGAGATTTTACAATATGCCATATAAATACATCATCAATTCTATCCACATTTTAATTTGCCATGCATTTGTAAAACACTTTCCCTAAATCAGTCTAAAATATTGAGGACGTTAGAATAAAATATCAATCTTCAGAACAAATTCAAATTGATGGCTAAAATGTTGCAAACATTTATAATGCATGTTGATTATCAACAAGTTGTCAAAATATGTGGGTCATTAGAACTAATCTTACTGAAATACCCCAATACACAAATCAAGAAGGCACGTTTTTAATTTTACAAAAGAAATGTTTTATAATACTTTGCAACTAGTTGCAAGGCCCGATCGTGCACATTAGCATTTTTAAATAACTTATATTATGCCTGATCAAAACAGTTAAAATATAATAGGACAATGAATACATGGTCAGAAGAAATAATGAAGTGCCTAATACCACCTTAGGCAAAACTTATCTTGGAATGTTTGTGCGCTTCCTTCATATACAAAAATACTTTCAATTAATATGTATACTGTAAAACAACTAATATGTATGTGTATATATATATATATTTGTAAGCTGCCAATAGAAATTTTTATATAACATCCTAAATCAAAGTAACCAATCATGCACAATGTATGATGGAAATATAGGAAGCAGCGTCAATTAATTCTTCCATTTAGCTTTGTGCGTTCAAATCCTGACAACATGCGTGTCCTTTCAAATCTGGATAAGCAAATCCTCACCTAGTTTTACAAGGCATTTTCCGTGACAATATTATCGACATACACGCTCGTTTAGAAAACCTCACTATGCTTTAAATTAAATCCAAAATATAGCCAATCGATATACTCAAATTAATCAAATAGGCATGGAGGAACAAGCGTAACAGACTCAGTGATGTTAACTGTAACACACTCCTCCAATCTCCGATGTATTAAATAATGCTTTTATATAATAAATAAACAAGCTAATATGACGTAGTTATTAGATATGAAAATACTAGGCTCAATTATGCCATAAGGCAATTTGAATATTTTTTAAACAGTGGGTAGCACAGTTATTTATACGCTATGTGTTGGTATTATACTCGAACTAGGCTTATTAGTAGGCCACATCTACATAAGTTAGCTGCAGGCATATGCGGTTACTCATCGGCGTACGAAAAACCAATAACACTTACTGCCAAAATGCTAACAATTAGAAGTATGCTTGAAACAAAAACGCCTAATAATCCAAAACGGAATACCAATTAATAATGCAATAAGTTAAGTTATATTTAATAAGTTTTCAATATAATTATAGATTTAATTGGTGTTCGTTTACGCATTTAGGTGATTATGCATTAGGTGTAAAGATGTAAGCATTTAGGCATTATTTATTATTGGTTTATTTGTACACCCTAATGACTTATTATTGGCATATGCATTTTTTTATAATCTTAAACAGCTGAACAGCCCAAAATTCTCTGACAATAGCTTCGAAATCCCTGAAGTATCACAATATATTACCCAAAGCTAGGGAAGTCCTATCACTTCAATATCTCAGTTTCATATATCAAACAAGTACGCATCAAAATTTCACTCGCGGATATAGTTTTATGGATAGATGACTGCCATTTCTGAACAATTTATACAACACATATCCATATTCTTAGCTCGTATTTGGCACTGTTGTTGCATACATTTGTATGTATATTGAGCAATATCCAGATGTCACTTGTATGAGCTTGACTTAATCTGGATTTGCCATAAGTAATGGTGCAGTTAACACGTAAAACACAGTAAGAAACTGAAGTAAAAATAAATAATTCAGCAGCAAATGAAAACTCATTCATTTAAAATATCATAAGATCAATAATTATGTAGATATGGATCAATTATCTACCAATGACAAGCTGCTGTGCATCATTTCGTACCAGAAGCATTATGTTGAACGGAAGTAAATTTTAAGTACTGAACGATTGCAAATTGGACGGATCCTCATTATGTGTCCTTGATAATAATAATAAACAAACGCACTATAAATATTCATATTCACACTGAAAGTGACTTATTGTCACAAAAAATGGATAGATTTTGAATCAAAATAACTTGGATTCAATTTTTCTTGTACTTATCATAAAAGAATGAGCCAGAGAATGGCTGCCGATGATTTTGAAACAAATGTTAGGTAAAGTAGTGCTAAACCTGAAGTCATTCTTCAATGACAAGTACTGAATAGTGTGATGATAGTTAACTAACCTTGGAATGTGAGTGTGCAACAACAATGGACAGACACTGGACCCACTGTTCCATCTTCTTGCTATCCTTGGCTTTCAAGACGTATGTTTTGTCTGTTGTGAAGATTTCGAAAGCTTTTGGAATGCTGCGTGTCCCACGGGTACTCAAAGCTTTCACGCTTCGAATCTGGCTGATATTAATAGGCTCAATATCTTTGTCATTTTTCTGAAAAGTTTTATAACGACAAAATGGAAGAATTAGTCGTTCATTTAATAGCGTAAAATGCATGGAAGTCGACGATTTTGTTAAAGCGTCCACTTACAGATTCTCGATAAGAAAGATGGGCACCGGAAAGCGTGAAATATCGTGTCCTCCATCTTCGAAACAGCTTCCACTTGCCCTTTTTTTCCTTCAGCTGACCTTCAATGACTGGTTCAGTGTCCTGCAAGAAGCCCAGTGCCCTGTCAGGATGATTACAGAGGAAGCAGCGCCACTGACTGATGGCTACGTCGTACTCGAACACGTCAAAAAATCTAGCGTTTCGTAGCTCGTAAATCAAACATTCTTGGTCCTGGAAGTGAAATGGGAGGACAAAATCAATGAAATTCAACAAATCTTTTGTTTTGTGTTTAGCAGCCTTAAAGAAGTCCCTCAGGTGAAATTACCTTTGCGGAAGGAAAAGGTGAAAATACTAAAGTCAAAAACGTTTTGTTATCAGACTTTAAGATGTCCCAGCAAGTTTTCAGACTGCTCACGGAAGACTCTCGTGTACTTAGTGCAGTGGGTGAACGTGCCTAAAAAAAACCGAAAAGTATGCCAATCATCAGCGTTCCCTTTATTTTAAATCTTACGCTGAACAAAAATCTTACCTGTAAGGCCAGAAACATGAGATGGATCCATATGCGAGGACATCTAGTTTTCATCGTAAAAAACGTTCGACTAAATAGGCAATGCTCTCCTTTGCCTTGACAAGCGAAGTGCAACTTGGCATGCTTTCGGTTTTTTCTTTCTAATTTCAATAAAAGTAAAAATGTGCTTCTATTTAAAAAAAGAAATTGTAACGATATCCTAGGCATAAAAGAATGTTTACGATGCACAAGTCAGTAGTGTACACGTTTCATTGTTTAAAAACAATGAGCAAACAATGAGCTAACCTTCTATAGTGCATTTAACCGGGAGTGGCAACTTCACAAATATCTTTTGCATGAAGTGTTTTATTGTATCAAGATGTTTTTCGCAGAAATGTTGAACAGCATCCCTCATTGGATATGGTTCAAACGCAGATATCCTCTATAAAAAACATTGACTTTCATTAAAAAATGTTAACTTAATTTCATCTACATCTCCCATTCTGAAATTAAGCAGATATTTATTGATGCATATCTTTTTGGGGCCTATTTTAAGGGAATCCTTTCCCTAGTAATATAATAAGATAAGGGGTTGAGCATACATTTAGTAGAGAAAAGAACAAGAAAACGAAGCCTTACTTGGGAGTGGATGGGCTTAGCAGGCAGCGATAAGTAGGGAGAGTGGATGGGAGCTAGTGGGGGTGACGGAGATGGCGGATGGAAAGGTGGTGGTGTAGGGGTCAAGGTCGGTGTGGCCAGAATATAAGCGCTCGTGTTGATACTCCTTGTCTGAGGGTGAGAGCTGAACGTGTGGCCGCCGCACGAGCTACTGTAAACCGGACTCGGGAAACTCGGATTTGACAAAGTGATGGATGGTGACATAGACAAGGATGCGCTGGTTTTAGCATTAAGCGCATTTCCTGAATGGCTTGAGCCCAATGAATCTGGCTTATCGTTTTGGGATGAATTGCTTGTGATGGACACCGTCACAGCATCCGTCTGTTCTTCTCGAAACACTGATAAACTGCCACTTGAATAATCACAGAAAGCAAAAACCAAAATTTTAAAAGACTTCCAGCATCAAGAGTCAAATTTACGGCTATACAAATCTCACCTAATACTTTTAGTTGGTGTGACGATGCTAGAAGCGGTTGTTGTAACAGTAACTCCGCAGCTGCTAATGCGAGTTGTTTGAATATTCTGCCTTGATCCAATAGCTGTCACGCTTCGATGAATTTGGCTCGAACCAAGTCTCGTCATGCTCATGTTGATTCCGCCCGAGGAGCCCAAACGGCTTGTACTTTGATTCACTTTAAAATAATAATAATAATAACAACAATGAATAAAGAAGTGGTGACTGATCAACTTGTGAGAACAGACTTTGAGCTTTGAAAGAGCTGCGCATGGTCAATGGAGTAATTTGCAAACTAAATGAAGTAGAAAAAATTATGCGTATAATACTTACTTGAAATGCTTCCAGGTAACCTGGTCATGCTGTGATTGGCTACTATCCTCGTGGTACTTAAATTAAGCGCAGGCCGACTTGACGAGAAAGGAATCTTTGGGACAGGTTGCGAGAGCAGCACTGGAGCAATTAAATCTTGTTTGCTGCCACCCACTTTAACAATTGTAATACCAGATGTGGAATGGTTGACAAGAGGAGGTTTTCTGCCAGGGAAATTTTCAGATATAGCATTTTATACACTGCAGAAGAGCAAATAAGATCGAACAAACAAAAAACTTACATTAGCATGCTGTAATCTTGCCTTAACTGCTGGATGTACATTCTGGCGGTACTGGCCGTTGTTTCGGAATATTTTGCAATCTCACCTATGTAATCTCGTAGCAGAAAGGGGTAAATATCGCAAATACCTTTCACCTCTTTGACAATGCCAGATAACAAGGTGTGCTCCACTTTGCTCATCTGGCCCACTAAATAAGTTAAGGCCTCTCGTGCCCGTTCCTGCAAAAGAGGACAAGATTAGCAGGTTTGAAACTATCAAGTTCTCAGTGTATGGACTTTTAGAGGCATATCAGCAGAAATACTTGATTAAGGCGTCCGACAGCTCCAACTATTTCAAACACAAGTCCTAGAGTAGTTGGCTGCTGCTCGGCAGTCGATTTGACTTTTGAGAGATACTCTGTAAAAGGCTGCGATCGAACAGACGCCATGTCTTTAAACACGTGTAATACTGGCAAGGCAGTAGCTGATGATGTCAAGCATTCACTTAATTGAGGAAGACTAGGCTCTAAGAGCTGCAAAAGATTAAAAACTCCGATGAAGCGCCACAGACCATGTTTCAATTTAATTGCATTCAGTACGCTTAATTAATTGATCAAAGATCAGAACCTGGAATTTTAGTTTACTTCGGAAAATAACCGGATCTACTTTCATAACTGTGGTTATCAATAATTTATATGTTAGAAAAAATACAGCTAACTGCTCGCCTACCAGACCTTCAACTGATCAACAAAAACATTTGATAAGCAAGACAATACTCACTGATGGAGCATTTTTTGCAATCAATCCAAACAAACTCAGCAAACTTTGCTTTTCGGGATTTTCACAAAGTGGAAGCAAAGAAACCAATGCCATGACATGATCATTAATTGGCTCCTTGTTTACAGCATATATCTGAGGCAGAACACGTGCTAATGAATAGTTTCCTATTGAAAGATATATTAATTAATAAATGCCACTCAAACACTGAATGTTAGCAAATAAATGCAGAACATCAAGTAATAAACTAACCGCTAATGACACTGTCAATGATTGGTTGAATGTGCATAGCCAAAAGATCGGCATTGTCTAGCGCAGCCAGAGATAGGTACGAAGACAAATTTCTAGAAAGCACTTTGTTCCCTTTGTGTAAAAACTTGACAGCAATAGGAACGGCCAACTTCATCACTTCTTTTTTTGTGTAATTCTAAAAAGCACATTTTTAAAAATAAAAAAATAAAATTAAAATCTAATGTAAGCCTCTAGTTCTGAAGATATTAGATTGGTGCTTACCAAAAATATACAACTGATTACATCGGCAGCAATTTTGGCATGTGGTGGGTCTACATCTTTGTTGGATGGTTTAAGATTATAGCTAAGCGATGATTCCAGAAGTCGCACTAGCGCCGGAGCATGTCTTTCAATGGAACCAGTCTCCCTTTAAACCAAACGTAATGGGATGAAAGTAAACTTTTTGCATTCAATCGATTTAGTATACATGTAAGAAAAATTTCAAATAAACTTTTTAATTACCTTACGGCGGATGTAACTCTGGCGATACAAATTTCCACCACACTTTGGTCGTTGTCATTATGCAGATAAGAAGACTGACTGGCAATCTCTTGAATTTTGCCCAAAACACTGGACAGGTCATTAACGATCGTGCCATCGTCGACAGAAAACAGATCTCCAGCCTTGGATAAGTCACGTTGATTTAGTACTTGGCAAAGTAATTCGTGCATTATGGTTCCATTAAAACATGCATTTCTCATTGGTCACAGCTATCGTCTTTCTAGACCAAATACAAAAAAGCGATATCAATTTACACTTTTTCAACAGACGTGTGTGGAGTAAGTTAATTAACATAGATGCACGACAGTCTCAATGTCAAAGTCAGGTTAAATAGACCTATGTCTAAAATAAACTTTCAGCATGTGTGGCATTACAGAATCATGATAAGCTGAGGTTTATCTATGGGAAAAAATTATTCAATCACAAGTGATATCATAAAAACAAGTAAGTCTATAATATAGATGAATCAAGCATTTCTAGTAAAGTGACATGACAAAATCAAAACCTACACAATAATGATAAAGTTAGTATTATTTCAAGCTAAGCTTATATACACAAAACTGATACCGATAAGTATCAAATCAAGTCCATCAACAGGCGTGCAGACTCATCTCACACGCAGCTTGAAACGTGATAAAACTTTGAAACCCCTAACATTTTTTCTTTCACTAATAAAAGGAACGAAAAATCAGTTATTGTGAAGCATATTTTGCACTCCACTTGCTCATCCATGTAGGCCTCTAATGAATAATTTAGTCAAGATGTTTTATCAAAGTTAACTCTTTCTGTCAACACTCAAACTTTCCTTTCACGGGTCAATGACGATTCCTTGACTGATATATAAAAGTTATTTTAATTAATTTAAAGTCTAGAAGAGATCGAACATAAAGCCTCCAAACCAATTTATGATTAATAAACATAAAGGCTTATTTTCGCGAGATCAAAACTTCAGCAAAGGGAAATAGCATTTGATATTCTGAAGTACAAGTACTCTGACCTCCCACATATATAATGCAGGTCAAGCAGCACTCGTTGTACGTTTCCTACCACACCTATCTTATTTACAGCAGAATTTATTCACGATTAATAAAGCATTAACAGTAAACAAAAGATGTACTCACCAATAACTTGTTTATCCAAATTTATTTGACAACTTCACACATGGAAACTGGGAGGCAGCGGCCATTTTGAATTTCCAAACACTATCATCGCAAGGTGGCGTTTTCGGTTTTAAATGTCATTCATTGAGCAGGATCGTTTCAAAAAGCGTATGGAAAATTGCAGCACTAATGTATGCATGCGGTATGAATAGCAAGCGAAATTTTCAAGGAAGCATCATGCAACTATTCAGCGATCTGTCATACAGGTGAATGACCTGATCAGCGCCTCCTTCACGTCTTTCTGTTCTTTGCAAAAACGCAATGCATTATGGGGAAACTACGAGCGGTTTATGCCTCTGGTGGAGGCATCCCGAATTAAACCCATGATATTTTAAAACAAAACACATTTTAAGTAATTTAGATGAAATTCTAAAACAAAGTACAATACAGTTTATATATTGTGGCATAAACTCATTAATATTTCTGCTAATAAAAAACTGGCAATTTATTTCATGTTCAATTTTCAAAGCAGTATTAAAGTGCCAATATAAAGGCAGAATTGGCATTCCATACTCAGTACATTTGCATTGTTGCTTGGGGTTGCGTGTGATCAGTCCTGC